>VMDR010029139.1:0-12864 GCA_007922815.1 Macrotus californicus | reverse complement strand
TTGAGTACTGTGTGTAATTTTCAAACTTTTCTGTCCTTATCTAACATTTCTCTTTGATAAAGTCGTTTTCTCTAGTTTCCCCAGGAAAGTAAAATATTTAATGGTGTTGATTGATTACTATTAGAAACAAATGTAATTTATGTAGAAATGTAGCAGCAAATAGCTCTTGTGCTCATTCCTGCATTAACAATGCACTTGTTCCCCTACGTAGTTCTACTTTCCTGAACAGAGGGCTCCCTGGGATAGAGACAGCTGCCTCAATACTAGGGTAATTAATGTTTTATGTCATTAAAAAGGATGTTTTGAATATTTTTAAAAAATATTACTTCTAGGATTCATGTTATTTCCTAATTGTTTAATTAATTTCTTTATTGTTGTTCAAGTACAGTTGTCTCCATTCTCCCACCACCACTTTCTCCCTCCCATAACGTATTTGCCAATGATACCTCGGACAAGAGTTTAAGCTCTAAAATATATAAAGAACTCACATGACTCCACTCCAGGAAGACACACAATCCAATTAAGAAATTGGGAAAGGACCTGAACAGACACTTCTCCAAGGAGGACATATGGAGGGCCCAGAGACATGAAAGGATGCTCAGCATCGCTAGCCACCAGAGAGATGCAAATGAAAACCACAATGAGATACCACTTCACACTGGTCAGAATGGTCATCATAAACAAATCAACAAACAGTAAGTGCTAGTGAGGCTGAGAAGAAAAGGGAACCCTAGAAATTGTTGGTGGGAATGCAGACTGGTTATTTCCTAATTTTAAACCAGGTTTACTGAAACATATTAGGAAAAATGAGATAAATAGACAATCCAGGAATATCCTGTGAAAAATATGTGACACTAAAGCAGAGGTTTTTGATCTTAGTATGCGTGAGAGTCACCTATAAGATTTGTTAAAATATTCAGTTTCTAACTGAGTGAGTATATGAGTTGGGCCTGATAATTTACATTTTTAGTAATTTCCCAAATGATTTTGATGTTGTTGATCTAGAGAGCACAGTTCAAGAAACACTACTCAAAGTAATGAAATCATTTTTCCAATAAATATCATATTTTATACATTCATATGAACATTTTTAAAACTATATACTCTCACAGCAAAGAAAATCATTAACAAAATGAAAAGGCAAACTACTGGATGGGATAAAATATTTGCAAATCATATATTTGATAGGGGTTAATATCCAAAATGTATAAAGAATTCATATAACTCAATAGCAACCCCCCAAACATTCTGATTAAAAAATGGACAGAGGATCTGAATAGACATTTTTTTTTTACACACATATGGCCAATACCTATATGAGAATGTATTTAACAATACTAATTATCTGAGTAATGAAAATGAAAACCACAGTGAGATGTTACCTCACATCTGTTAGAATGGCGATCATCAAAAGCACCAGAAATAACGAGGGTTGGTGAGGATGTGGAGAAAAGGGAATGCTTGTGTACTGTTGGTGGGAATGCAAGTTGGTGGAGAGAACCACAGTGAATAGGTAAAGAGAGACACAAGAGTTAGAGGGGCATGCAAGACTCCGTATAGCATCAAGACTTCAGGACGTGGCAGTGGTTTGGAAATTACTTTAAACACAATTAGAAGGTTTAGAGGGGATGACAACCTGATGAAGTTCCAATATGATGTATATTCTCATAACTTCTGTCTTATATTCATGCTTATACTGGTCACACTGTCTGGGGCAGTCGTAAGAAAATTTCATAGGGCTTAGTCTGGCTTTTCTCTCTTCTTTGCTTGATAATTGGAAGAGTGTTTTTAGGGTGGTGTTCCTGGTATAATGTCTAAGAACATTAAAAGTTGATGGTTTTAGAGCTCATTGTGTTCTTTCCCAAGAAGACATTTTCCAAAACTCTAAGATACTAGAACCAAATAGGAATAATCAGATTACCTTCAATATTAATTTGGAATAAAGATTCAGAGTCTGCAGCCAACTAGCTGTAAATTGAATCAGAGGTGGATGTGGCCCTATGTGGTTAATATGTATATCATTTTAGATTGACAGAGAGAGAGAGAGAGAGAGAGAGAGAGAGCAAGTGCAAGGGAGATGGAAGAAACAGAAAGAGGAAGTGGGAGGGGGAAGAGAAAAAATAAAAAGAAAGAAGACAAGGAGAAGAAAGGAGAGAAGAAGGAGAAAAGGAAAGAGGAGGAGGAGGAAGAGGAGAACAAGGATGACAAGAGAAGAGAAAGGGAACAAGGAAATGGGGTAAAGAGCATGTGAAGGGCAATGAAGGAGAGATTGGGCCCTCTGCCCAAATCTCCATGTAACTGGCTGCATGTCTTCCCGAAGTCAGTATAGACTTCCTGTTTTGTTTTGTATTTTTTGTTTTCCATGGGGCATCTCTATAGCTCATCAATAAATTCTGCAGCTTTTCTTAAACTTGTTTAGTAGGTTGCTTTTACCTTCTACCTCAATGAGAAAAGAGCCAAGGAGAAAGCATGATTGGAGTCAAATAGGATGGGGGCAAATTTATTGGACATGTTGACATAGAAAATTTAGGACTTAGTACACGTGGAATAAAGGGAAGAAAAAGGGAAGAAATGCCATATAACTTTAGCAGGTCCCCATATGGAGGATGATGTCAGCTCACTTTCATAGTCTGCTTGAACTCTCCTTTCTCTGCACATAAATCAGAAGAAAAGATAGAAAACAACAGGTGATGGAAAACAAAATCTCCCTGGAAGGCCCTTATGTGACCATGAATATTTCCTTTTAGTGGTAGCTGGAGAATTTGCATACTCTTCCTAAGTGCTACTGTTATGATGCTGAATTGCCACCTGGTGTTCAAATTGGTTTTGCGTTCATATTATATCTGGAACTTAAAAGGACGCTCTTTTTTTATTTGTAGTTTAGAGTTTGCAATGCTATGATTTACCTCCCTTTGGAAAAGTTAGAGGAAAAAACCTTCCATACAGTTTATAGGTTTTACTTCTCCTGTGAACATTCCACATGACTCTGTAATGTAAGCTGTTGTACTGTGTGTGCATGTGTGTGTTCGTTCCTTTTTCATGCTTAATACCAAAAAGGAATTGTTGACTCCAACTCTTAGGCTTGACACCGATATCATGTGAACAACCTGAGGAGGGAACGTTACTGGTCTTTTACATGATCTGGAAGAAATAATGATGATAAATGGGTATTGTACAGATATAAAAGAAAACTGATTTATGGAGCAATTACGTCTGTTCAGGGCACATTGTCCCAACCACAAGACAAATTGAGTTTTGGGGAGTTATGGCGGACAAGCAGGTTGGAGGAAACTTATTCACAGCATATTGCTTTTACCTTTTAAAGAGTAATTACATAATGTTATACCAACATCAAAAGAAGTTCGGAAGGAAACAGCACTAGTATTGATTTTGATGGGGGCGGGAGGGAGGGCACTTTCACTTTCTGTGCCTGTGCCAGCACACAGTGATATATTTACCAAGCTGCATTCATATGGTAAGATTTTAATGTTTTTTAAAACTGAGTATTATCATCTGAGTAGGAAACACTTCTCATTATTAATACATGTATCTGGTTACTTCTTTTTATGTACACAGACTTTTTATTATAGTATCAAATGCACAGAGAAAGACATGGCTTGAATTTTCACAAGGCAAACATCCATGTAACACACACAGATCAAGAATTAGGATACTCACCCCAATACATTCATTAAAAAGAAAATAAATAAATAAAAATAAGGACACTACCAACCTCAGATTCCCTCACCTGTGTTCCTTTCCAACACTATGCATGCTCGCAAAGGGAACCACTGTTCTTACTTCTTCTTCTTTGATCAATTTTCAGCTTCGTATAAACAGAATGACATAGCACCCTCTTTTGTGTTTGGCTTCTTTCACTCTATGTTGTTTCTACAAGGCTCATCCATAGTATTGTGTGTGCAGTCCTGTGCCATGTAATGATGGGGACTGATTCTGAGATTTGTGATGAGGCACTTTCATCGCTAAGCGAACGTCATTCAGTGTATCCATGTAAAGCTAGATGGTACAGCACACTGTAACTGTATGTGCTATGCTCTCATAGGACTGGCAGAGCAGCACGTTTGTTTATGCCAGCATCACCACGAACACATGAGAAAGGTGTGCTGCAGCGTTGCCATGGCTACCATGTCACTAGATGACAGGAATTATGGCCTTATCACTGTCATGCATGTGGTTCGTCATTGACCACAATGTCCTTATGTGCAGTGCATGACTGTTTCTGCAGTCTTTTCATGTACTTTTTAAAAAATTTGTATTGAATTTACTGGGGTGACATTGGCTAATAAGATGACATAGGTTTGAGGTGTACAGTTCTGTAATACCTTATTTGTGCACTGTATTGTGTGTTCGTCACCCAAAAGCAGGTCTTCAGTCTGCTCATTTTCATTATTAGGTAGCATGCCATGGCTTGAAAGAACCATAGCCTATTTATCCATTCTAATGTTGTTACTTGGGCTGATTAGGAGCAACGCTGCTATGAACACTCCTGTACATTGCGTATGAAGGTATGATTCCTTTCTCTGTATACACCTACATGTGGCTGCTTCTAGATAAATCATGACTGACTGATGAAAAGTAATGAGATGGTGGAACATTTCCTAAATTCGATGATTTTTCATAAGATGTATCAAAATCTCCTATGAGTGGTTGTGACATCAAGAATGATCACATACACACACACACACACATACACACACCACTTAACATAGCGACTGGAACACAGTAAATAGTTAATAAGGGTTAGTTATGGACGTATAGAATGGATATATACAGTTTAACAAAAAGTGATTGGAAAGGCAATATGTTTGAAGTTTAGCATTCTTTCAACTGAAATATATGACTTTGAAAGTACTTTTAGAATTACAATTCTAAATTTTGGTTGTTTTATCCTGAACCCTTGCCTAATCTCCCCTATCCCTATGAACAGTAAATTTGAGAACTGGATGCTAATGAGAACATGATAACACCAGGTTAAATTTTTCTCTAGTAAATTTGCCTAACACTTTCTAATACACTAAGTGCCGACTTATTACCAACAGAAATCAGATGGTGTAAACATAAGGCTGTGCTGATCCATAGGTTCTCTGAAGCGTGTGACCCTGCATGTGCAGAGAAACCTACTGAGTGATGATGCTCTGCACTCATCCTCTGTGGCTGCATGGCCTCCCTCCCACCCCATTTGAATTTGTAACACAATTGCATTGCTCTCCAATTTGCAGACAGGGTTTTGATTTGAGTATCCAGCCCATGAAACAACATTCTGCATCTGTCCATTTGGAAAGCTTGCCTTGGCAGAGTAAAGCCCTTAAAGCTGGCAAGTGGGGGGCTGCTGGCTTTCTAGGCGCTGTGTATGGAGAGCTGAGTGGGACATCCAGATCTGAAAACTGGCTCCCGTCTTCCTGTGATGTGTCATGTTGTAAATGTGTCACAGGATTGGCTCAAATTAAAGAAGGGGGGGGGCGGAGAGAGATGAGGGGGGTGGAATCTTAGGTTCTGTCCTTTTCCTCTCCTGTTTCTTTTGCCATAGTCTTCAAGCAAGCAAAATATCGTGAAAAGTCGTTTTGCACATGCTTGGTTCTGCAACTTGTAACGTGCATAATGAGCTCATTCAAGAAGGGGATGTGTCTTCCTCTTCAGTGGATCAGAAAACGTGGACTGAGAG
Organism: Macrotus californicus; assembly: GCA_007922815.1. NCBI lineage: Eukaryota > Metazoa > Chordata > Mammalia > Chiroptera > Phyllostomidae > Macrotus > Macrotus californicus. The sequence continues at coordinate 7,181 of VMDR010029139.1, read as the reverse complement.
CTGCCAGTTTCTCCTCTATACTCAGGCGTATGCCTACTCAGTGGCCTCCCTCACGTTTTTAAATGTGCTTGACGTATCTGGGAGATACCACTGAAGCACAGGACTGCTGAGCAGGGCATGAGGTCCATTGCCTTTAGGGACTAGGCACGTGATGAAAAGGGTGAAGCTTTGTATATAAGCCAAAAGGACAGGCAGAGGCCATTTCAAGTGGAGAATACACACTTTCCTGAAAGTATACAAATACCTGAAATAACAACTCAGAACTCTGTTACTTGGTTTCCACCTCCAACTCCTTTTACCAACACAAACAAGGCTTTGGACCAATCTCAATGGGCTGTGTGAGAATTTCTCTGGGACCTACACTCTGGGCTGGCATACTGTGATAAAAAAAATACGTATATAAAATTATTATGCATGTGTCTCCAGGTAGTGCTGGATGGCTTTCCCGAATGCTGCCTCCACCAGTCCTCATGCTCATTAGCAGTTCATGCGGGTCTCCACCTCCCTATGAATGCTGGGAGATTTCCAACTCGTAATTATTGCCAGCTTAAAATGTGCAATATGATATCTTGCTGTTGTCTTTATTGGTCTTTTTCTGATTGCCAAAAATTTTTAATGCCCTTTCAAATTCTTATGTGCATTTTGGGTTTCTTTTTCTGTATACTGCTTGTCTGTTTCCTTTGCCCGTTTTCTACAGTCTTTGTCCAGTTGATCAGAAGAGGCTCCTGCTGGTCCTGGAGTGACCCCTTAGTTTAAGGTGTTGTGCATGAACAAAATGGAAAGGGAACCCACTGAGTGGGAGAGCATACCTGCCCATGATACCTCTGATGAGGGGTTAATTTCCAAAATATGTAAGGTACTTGTACAACTCAACACCGGGAAGACAATCTATCCAATTAAAAAAATGGTAAAAGACCCGAATAGTTGTATGAAAAAATGCTCAGTGGCACTAATGATCAGTGAAATGTAAAGTAAAACTAAAACGAGGTGTTAGCACACCTGTCAGAATGGCTACCAGCAATAATTCAACAACAAGTGCTGGTGAGGACGTAAAGGAAAAGGGACCCTCACACACTGCTGGAGGGAAGGCAGACTGGTGCAGCCACTGTAGGAAACAGTATAGAATTTCCTCCAAAAATTGAAAATGGAATAGCCTTTTGACCCAGGAATCCTACTTTTGTGAACATACCCTAAGAATCCCAAAACACCGGTCAGAAAGAATATATTCGCCCCTATGTCCGTAACAGCGTCATTTACAATCACCAAGATGGAAACAGCCCAAGTGCCCATCAGTAGATGAGTGGGTGAAAGAGCTGTGGGACATTTACACAATGGAGTACCATATGGCCATAAAAAAGAAGGAAATCTTACCCTTTGCAACAGCGTGGATGGACCTGGAGAACATTATACTAAGTGAAATAAGCCAGTCAGAGAAAGACAAATACCATATGATCTCATTTATATGGGAAATCTAAGGAACAAAATAAACTATGAATAAAATAGAACCAGAGGCAGGGATACATGGAGCAGACAGACAGCTGTCAGAGGGAGAGGGGTGGTAGGGGTATGGGTAAAAGATGGTGAAGAGATTAGCCAAAGAACATATATTCATAGCCCATGGACACAGACAACAGTGTAATGAGGTCTGGGGATCGGGGAGCATGGGTTGCATGGAGTGGACAAAGGGGAGAGTAATGGGGGACATCTGTAATCGTGTCAATAATAACAAGAAAGACATTGTGCATATCATCCCTTTCTACCATTTGTTAACTCCTGTGCAAAATTCCCCAACTTTGTTGAAATCAGAGTATGTTCTTTTGCCTCATAGATTGTGCTTTTGCAGCTTTGGGGAAGCATCCCTTGAACCCAGGATGCACTGGAGAAGGGACCAGCTTTATCTGTGCCTCGGGAGAGACCAGGAGATGTTCTGAGAAATATCGTGACCATAACAAAGTCACAGCCAGTTCTTTAGTTCCTGTAGATGCCTCACAAAAAATCCATACTGTTTTCCTCCCTGGTAGTAGAATAGGCTTAGATATGGGAAGGTCAGCCAAAAGGTCGTTTCTCTTTGTGAATGAAAAATTAAAGCATCGTCTATAAGAATTCTTCTTGTGCTGTGGCTTCCCCTGTGACACAGGCACTTGAACTGTAGTGGCTCCCACCCCTCACTCCCAGATGCGTCCGCTGACTCTGTCCTCTAGGAAATATTAACAACTAAAGGACAAAACAAAGTGTATTTGTACTTGGTCATTGTTACTTGGGATATACTGTTCATTTTATATTCATAGGTGTAATCTTAGCATAATGCGAAAGAGAGTGAATGCCCATTCATTCAATTAACCTTTAGAATGTTCTATTTCTAAATGAAGACTGTGAAAGCATAAGCTTATAATGGTGTTTCTAAAATCTGAGGCTTTCTTTAGCTGATTTTTTTTGGAGATCAAAATAGCATTACTATCCTAAGGCCTGCATGAAATGACCCCACTAAATACCCGTTTGGCTCTGGCTTCCTAAATTGGCTACGGAGAAGATTTATGCTTCATGCGAGCCTATATTTCGTTAGTGAGACACATAACTGAATGAAAAATACAGTAATAAAGGTTTAAGGGAATGTTGTTTGTAGCCAATATTTTTAAATAGTGCAGCAAAAGTTGCTTCTGCTGTGGATGGTCTCACTGTTTCATCTGCTGGGGGTCATTCCCACACGTGGATTGCTGTGCAGGCTTTTGCCAGCTTGTAAAATGTGAGTTCTCGGCCCAGCATTCATTTCCCTGCTTCTGGGCATCCATACTTTAGACCCGTTTCATTTTGACTAAGCGTTTCACAGGAAGTTAGCCCAGTCTGCTCCCTGTCAGGGACACTGAATTGCGTTGCTCTGTAATGTGGACTTTCTTTTGAGTTACTCTGTGGCCTATCTTGTCAGGAGGATTGAAAACATTAAAAGTAAATAAATATACAACTATCCGTTCTACTTATAATAATCTGGAGGTTTAAAAAACCCAAAGGTAGGTAAGTTTGAATCTGAGTAATTTTTAAATTTTATTCTAAATATTTTAGTATTTTTATCATAGATGTAAAAGTAGAGATGGCACACTAAGAGACACAATGAGCATTTAGAAATTGGACTCAGTTTGTTCTGAAAAATGAATATCGTTCACATTCAGTAACACTGACTAATGTGATATCAAAATGGAATATTTTATTACAATTCACCTTAATCTCTTGAACCAACAAATTACCATGAATTTGAAGTGATACCGTAGATAAGAGGGGACCACTGTGCAAGGAAACACACCAAAAACAACAAAAGTACCCCAGCATGTGAAATAGCCCCGTTTCTGTGAAACTGTAAGTATTGGTTGTTATGGGTGAATTATGTCCTCCAGAACTGGTGTGTTGGAGTCCTCACCCCTGAACTTCAGCATGTGAACTTATTTGGAGATGGGCTCTCTACAGAGGAAATAAAGTTAAAGTAAGGTCATTAGGGTGGGTCCCAATTCAATCAGACTCATGTTCTTATATACAGGGGAAACGTGGGGCACGGCGAAGGTGATGGGAAGAGACACAGGGAGAAGACAGCCACAGGTGGCCAGAAGCTATGAGAAGCCTGGAGCGGGCCCTCCGCTTGGAGCCCTCAGAAGGAGCCAGCACTGCCCACACCTCGACTTCAGACTTCCAGCTTCCGCTCTGTGGGACAATACTTTCTGCTACTTAAGCCACTCTGTCTGAGGCATGCTTTCACAGCAGCCTTAGGAAACTAATGCGTGTGTGTGTGTATGCATAAAATACTTAGGGGAGAAAAGGGTAAAGTTTAGCTACTTTTACTGGTAGAGAACCTTAGGATATACTGTCAAGTAGAAAAAAAGACAGTATCAAAAGGACGCTTGGGTAGTGTGCTTCTATCAAATTAAAAGGGAATAAAGAGGTGTCTCTGATTAGGTGGGAGTTTAAACGTGGGCTTTACCACTTCTTATCTGTGTGAACCTGGGCAGGTTCCGTCCATTTTATCATCCACTCAAAGAGACCAATGATGTCCACAACTTAACACCGCATGGAGAATGAGTGGCAAGCTGGCGCATGCAGAGATTTACAGCCTTCTTTGCTGCTCTGGCCTTCCCATTCGCTGTCTCCTATGTCTGGAAAGTTCTTGACACAGCTGGCTCTTCATTCTACATGTCACCACCTTGGATGGCCTCTCCTGGCCATTTTCCTTCTATTTTTTTCTGTCACACAGAATCCGGGTTCCCTCACTTATAGTACTTGTCTTAGCCCCACATTCTTTATTTCTTTGATTTCTACTTTATTTCTTATTTCCCACACAGGCCATTTGTCCCACGAGGGCAAGAGATAATTTTGTCCTCATCACCATTGACTCTCCAATGCCAAGAACATTCCCTGTCAGGCTCAGAGAAGGCAATCAAGAAATATTTGTTAAATAAATGTCTGACTGGACAGAAGTGTTTTGCATAATATTTGTCACATAATACATATACAGGAAATACTATTTTTCTTATTGTTATTATACAAGTATTGGTCCCTTTAGTAACATATATCACTCAAATGTGAAGAAAAAGAGGAAGGTTTTTAAAATTCGTACCACACATATTCATCCAAAACGTGGGGACATGCTTTCCCTGGCACACAGAAGAAATTTGGTGAGCCCTGTTTCAATTTGGCTTTATCTGAAAATGTAATGTATTCAAGGATCACATTCCACAGGAATTTTCCAAAATTACCATTAAGGACATTTTCAGGTGGGAAAACAGCTAGGTACCCAAGGCCCTACAGCACTTGTTGACATGCTGCGGCCTGACTTGGCCCAGGCAGCTGTCAGAGTCATGACTATGCTTAAATGTAGAATAGGAGCTGCTGCTCTTCGCCCAGAAGTGCCACACCACCATCTGCACAATGGTGCAGCGACTGCTGAGAAACAGCAGCGGGGAGTAATAAGTTTTGGACAGGGTATTAGCATAAAATCCGACAAAAATGAATAGATCCAGGTAAGCAAATTACAGTGATCCAATTGTTTATTTGGATTTGTAATCTTTCAGGGAAGGCTGATGGAGCATTGTCACTGGCAACACCGTGCCAGGGCATGCAGCTTCAGGGGGCCCAATAACAGGCTCCCGGGGCCATGAGCCTTTTCCTCCTGTAATTCATACCAGGCACATGTGACATTTCAACACATGATCCTTGAAGAGGATCAAACTTTATCAAGTTTTTAACAATTTAGGAGGTGGGTGGGACCCTAGAGATTTCAGAGGTCACTGTCTATCCTCTTTGTGCTAAGAAGGTGCTTTCCATAGCACTAGGAAGGCCTTCTCTGTTTTCTCCCTGCCAGAATTCTTACTGGTGCTCAGTGCAAACTGTCACCCCTCAATTGGTCTGCTCACTTATCTGATTCTGGGGAGAAAGAATCTGGCTAGCTCTTCTTCCATTTGACACTCCTTTGAAAATCTGAAGTTTGTAATACATCCCTGTCCTTCTTCAAGTTAAACATCCCAAATGACTTCACGCCATTTATTTCACTGGGAAATAGAGGTGGACTTGGCCTTGGGTCCCACCAAGGTTTTAAGTTCATTCAGAACCTACGAGAGGAAGGGGTGAGGTTCAGGGTGTGTGAAAGTGCAGCATTGGGCAGAGTGGGTCTACCAAGGCCACGGGTCATCTCCATTACCCAAACACTTTCCAGGATATTAATATACTATGTGGGAGCTAGGGCAGGGAAGTCCACATTGAAGCATTGTGTAAGTATTTACACATATGTCATTTTCCAAACAATTGAAATAATAATGTTTGTATCATTCGAATGTATAAATAAGCATTACAATCAATTAGGTGATTTACTGATTTAGTGGGACAAAGACATCTATAAAATTGGTCTTGTATTCTAACTTTCATTTTTAGGATACACTTTATGAGAATTTTTATCATAATTTAACCAGAATTTACCAAACTGCATTCTATACTAGTTTGTTCAAACATTGGCTTCTGTGCCTGGTGGGCAAGGTGAGACCAATGAAAGGGGCAGATCATTCCAGATTGTTAGGTGACCTGTTTCATAAGAAAGAAAACTGATGAGGCTTGTCTTAGGTGGCTGAAAGGACAGTAGATTTTCACGTATGCCTACAAGAATAGTAAAAGTTGATACAGAGGTCTTACCTGGGTTCAGTCAGGTCTACGGTCCAGATGGTCTCAATAGCACATGCTCTCTCAAGGCTGGATCCTTGAATCAGCTCCTACCATGGGAAGGTAGGGGGTGTATTCCAAGGACACAGAAAGGGTGAGGGGCCTTCAAGTGCTAGGGTCCAGCTAGGGGATCAACTGGACATCTTGTCTCTCAGTGGCCTCTGCCAACAATGCTACAAAAGTGAGTTTTAAGATATTAGTAGATATTCCTCAAAGAAAAGATACCATTTCAAAAGAACCTATGCACCCTAATGTTCATAGCAGCAAAATTTACAATAGCCAAGTGCTGGGAACAGCCTAAGTGCCCATCAGTAAATGAGTAGGTCAAAAATCTGTGGTACATTTACACAATGGAATACTACGCAGCAGAAAGAAAGAATTCCTACCTTTCCCATCAGCATAGACAGAGCTGGAGAGTATTATGCTAAGTGAAATAAGCCAGGTGGTGAAAGACAAATACCACATGATCTCACCTATAAGTGGAACCTAATCAACAAAGGAAATAATCAAGCAAAATATAATCAGGGACATGGAATAAAAAACAAACTGACAGTAATGAGAAGGGAAGGGGAGGGGGATAACGGGGGAAAGAAGGAGAAGGGTCGTCAAGGAACATGTATGAAGGACCCATGGACAAAGACAACGGTGGAGCAGGAGGACTGAATGAGGGAGGTGGGGGTGGGTAGGACCAGGGACAGTAATGGGGAGAAAACGAGGACAACCGTAATGGAACAATAAAAAAATAAAATAAAATAAAAAAATAATTTTAAAAAGAAAGGATACCATTTATTCTAACATCAAGTTTCTGATCTTATCACTTACTTTCATTCCATGTGACAAATAACATTTTAAGAGTAGAATTAGATAGAACCACTATACTGTGTTACTCTCTTAATTTGTTCATTCTCCAGAAAAGTACATTTTACACAAATTTTTTTGATGCATGACCAATTGTTAGGATTATTTTTCATGGCCATTGTGATGTATTTTGT
>VMDR010029138.1:0-12881 GCA_007922815.1 Macrotus californicus | reverse complement strand
CACCTTTTAGGTTTATGTAGAATTGGTGTCAGTGATCTAAAAGATGCAAGTTTTGGTCTAAAGACAAATGGGATCTGTCAAATCTTATAGTTGGCTTGGGAGCCAGAATAGGACCTATGGCATTAAAAAGGATTGGAAAAAGAAGAGTAAAAAGACATAACATTATTTGTTTGGGATTCAGGACAAAACTTGGAAAAATTTCAGTTTCTCCTCCATTATCAAAGAGACATTGAAATACTAAGGACTAATTTAATTTAGCATTAAAATATCTATGTAAAAACACACATACATGGAAGTAGCTCTGGGAAATTCTGAACTTTTTACCATTATTTCACTCATATTATGCATGCGGCCCCTGAAAGTAAAATATAAAAATGGGTCAGAAATTTCCAAGTTGCCAAGATCACACAGAGACTGCTATTTAGATGACCTAAAAAAATTTTAATGATCACACACATAGATCTGAGAGATCCAGAGGCACACAGCTGTGGCTTTAGAACCCCAGCTATATTTACTATCTGTCTGTTAGCACTGGGAATCTTGGCTGAGATAGCTGCTTGGAGATCTAAGAATTCTGTCCTTTCTTCCAAGCACCCCTGGGCTGGGTTTTCCAGAGGATTAATGAATTCTAGGAGAAATAACTTCCCCCCTTTCGAACTTGATGTAAAATAAGCAAAGGTTATTAACTTCAAGTTACTTGTAGGGCCTTTCATGTATTTTTGTTTGTAAGTCTGTGGTAGAGACACTGGTCACTCACCTTCCATGAGGGGATTCACTTGAAGTAGATGCTCAAGGAATTTCATGTCTAAATAGGGTCATGGCTGAACTTGGTGGGGAAAAAAAGGACTGTATTTTTGCTGGCTAATAGAGCATTTCTAGATGTTCATTAAGCTGTTAAAACATATGAAATGATGACTCATTGTGAACCCCTCCCAACCCTCTCCCTGCTCCTATTTGCCTGCGGTTGAGAGAATGTATATTGATGTGAGTTAAAGAAGAAACTTGTGGTTTCCATTATAGTCTGTAAACATCGATTGCTGAAAGCCTCAAGCAAGCTATCATCTCTCGCCACACACATGCTTTATATACAGTTCATCTCAGAAAACAGATTGGGAGAGCATGATGTTTACAACTCTAGAGTAACCTAACTAATAGGGGGCTGGTCTGCCTGGGGGTCCCCACACCATCACTGTTCCCAGCTAAGAGGAGGTCCCTTCTGATGTCTTCTAAGATGAAGCATCAAGAGAGAAGCCAATGCCAACTCTCCTTAAAGAAAGTCCTTCCTGGTGCCTGTAATGGCCTTCTGCCACTGCATCATCAACAAAAGTGTGTGTGCTTTTTAAAATCTTTTCAGAAACAGAAAAAAAACCCTCTGCTTTTTAAAAAGTTTTATCTTTAAAGCTTATCTGTAAAGTCATTTAAAAAATTGGTTTGTCTATTATTTTGAAGGCCATTGACAATGCTGTCATTTTGGATTCAAGATTAATTTATGAATGAATGATTCTCATGGTATGTAATGGGTTTAGAGTCCCTCCAAGAGAGACTGCAGAGAGTATCTGGAGACTTGCTTGGCATCATGACCATGGCTGATAAGAAGAGTTAAACAGGGGTCAGTCCCTTTTGGAAGGAGGAACCATGGGTGTGGTGTGGGTGCAAAAATAAAAAGATGTAATATTACAGGGTTTGAATTTGTATTCTGGCTTTGACATTTAGTAGCTTTGTGACGCAGGGCACTTCTTATACCCTGACATGGGTACCCATGGGTATGACTCCCCTGGGAGTTTTGTTAAACTGCAAATTTGGACCCAGTAGGTACAGGTAGGACCTTAGATTCTGTGTATCTGACAGGTCCCAGGGATGGCTGGCTACTCTTCTTTGTACCAGCTGTGAGTAACAAGGAATCTAGCAAGTCTTGAAAAATAATGTAAATCTTAGCTGGTTCTTTAGTAACACAAGATGTAGAGTGATGCTGATCTTCCAGGGTTATTGTCAGGTCTCAGCTAGCACTGGTAAGAGCCTCTGGAGTGGGCCCTGGGATGGGGAGGGAAAATATTAGTTGTTGGCTTCTAGATCTTGAAATATGAGTGGTGGAAGACATCAGAGAAGGGACTTAGTTTTAAACAATTTGCGTTACAGATGAAAAAATGAAGGTGTGTGTAGGGTAGCACTCTTCTTGGGCTCAGTAAGTAACTAACTACACCAGCATCTTCTCTCGAATATAAATGGAGGTTCAGTGGACAGATTCATCTGATTTATACTTAGGGTAGGTGTGGTTTATATTTCTGATATCATCTGACCTATGATTTGCTATAAATGAGTCATTGTTGCAAATAGTTCACCTCCCTATTTTCTTTCTCCCCCTTATTATTGTTATTTTTTAATAAACTAAGGAGTTCCCATTACAGGCCATGCTAATATTCTTTATTCCAAACAGAATGGAGCAAAGAGTCTGTGATTTCACTCATGTTGAGCTTAAAGTGCTTTTTCCCTGATGTCCAACCTCTCACCCCTCCTAATTCCTTGCTCCAACTCACCCTCTCCTCAGCTCCTAAGAATGCTAGGCAGGTCTAGTTGTCATCTTTAATCAAGTAATATAATCAGTAAACACCATAAAATTATACCTTTCTGCTTTTTTCTGAATGGCAGTAGGGGGGAAGGTAGTAATGATGTAACGACAAGGCTAATTAAAACCTAATAAATCTCATAGTCTTTGAGTTTGCAAGTAGTTAACAAGAAAGGCATTAAGCTTACTAATAACTCAATGATCCTTATTAGGAAGTAATTCTCACTGTCTGCTTTTCTTTACTGAGACTAGTAATATAAGGTTGTTGAAAGCCCCTCCACATGGCTGAGTTTTAAAAAGGGCAATGCTTTACTAGGTTTCCCAGTTTTTAGAGTGTTGTGTTTGCCATTGTCCCTGTCTGAGCCAGTTAGCTGTCTGAACCAGTGGCCTGTTAGTATGATGCTAATGAAGTTGGAGTTTTCTCCCCAGACATGTTTGTTTGTAGGACTCAGCACAAAGAGGCAGTTTATGTTCTGACCCAAGACTGCACTGCTCTTGTCAGACTAATTGCTTTGAATACAAGGAAGACCAGGAGACAGCAGAAGCCTGGCTCAATGAGTCCTGAAGTCTGTGCTCAGCAGAGAAGAAAGGTTAGAGTTCTGGTAAAGATCTGATAGTGATCTCATCTTAGTTTACAGAGGATAGACCACAAGCAGTGAGTGGAGGGAAGCAGGGAAGGAGCATGTTCTTCAAGAAACACCAGGGAAGGAGTTGCATAGGGAGATCAATAAGTTTAGGGAAAGCCATAGGACTGAATGGTGGAGATGAATGAGGGCAGCAAGACACCAAACCTGGGTATGAATAATAGAACATTCACTTACTGATTATTGCTTCATTGGTACAATTACTAACTTCCTCTGGCCTGAAACCTCACCTGACCAATTTACAGATCCTGATGCACCATTTCTCTCTTCTGGGGTCTGAGGTCTTCTAGATTCTGGAAGTCCTATGCATGTGACTGCTGGTAAGTGATCAAAATACAGTAAGTATGTAAGCCTGACTATAGAGACCCAATTGATTTGTGATAACAATGATTAGCAACCAGCAAGGTTGATGTGGTAGATTATAAAAATGTTGTAATTCTTCACACTTCCTGTTTACCACCTCTTGAATCTGGGTTAGCCTTATGATTTGTTTTGGCCAATAGTCTGCCATGAAAGTAATAGTGGGACATTTTCAAGCTAAGGACTCAAGAAACGTTTCGCACTTGCACTTGTTCTCTGGATTCCTGTGACCTTTTTGGGATCAAAGCCACTACCTGCCTGCTAGAAGATGAAATATGGGAAAGAGCCATTCCAGATGAGGCCATCATAGACCACATAGTCCCCAGTGGATCCACCATGTGATGGGGCAGATGCATGAGCAAGCCCAGCCAAGATCAGCAGAGTCCAGCCCAGAGCAGAGGAACCCATATACTTGTGAACCAGACAAATGCTTGATTTTTTCTTTCAATACTTTTTAAAATGAAAAATTTTGTATATATAGAAAAATTAAAATACTTTTTTCAGTGAGCAGCCATATACCCACCACTTCACATTTTACTATATTTGTTTCATCATCTATTTGTCCATCTACCTATCCTTCTATTCACCCATAAACCAATATTCTTATTTTATGGTAGTCATTACTTTTAGCCACTAAATTTTGAGAGGGTTTGTTATGTAACCATTATTTGTGGTAATATGTAACTGATACAGTGGACATAATAGGAAAGGAAGGCTTAGCTAGGGAAGTAAACAAGGGTTCTGAGAAAAGTGGCTGATTTGGGGTTCTTTGCATGATAGTGTTTTCTTACCAAAAGAAACTGGTGAGATCCACTCTTCTAAGAATATGTATATTTCACTAGAAGTTGTGAAATAGATCAAAGTTCATTAACAAGCAGGAGTCTGTGGTTGGACTATACCACTTCTCTATGTTCTGTGTCTCCCTGGGAGTTAGAATTACTCAGAATTCTTTTTTAACTCAGAGTAGATATTTAAGAAGCAGCTGTCCATGGGATGAGGAGGAGGAATGTCCCTTACAGATGCACACATTTGCATGGTTTCTAGGCACACAGACATGGTTCATTTTGACATTAACTTCAGGAGGAAAGTTTCTTATAAATTTAAAAATCAAGGCTTAGGGAGGTTTTTGATCTCCTTAATGTCATTCAGTTAGTTTAAGGCTAAGACTCAGACCCAAGCCTTTGCTTTGTAAGTTTCAATGTTCTTTTTTTAAGTTTCATGGCTCAACTTTTTTTTTTTTTGTTATAAAAAGTGAAAAGGAAGGTAGGTGAAATTAGGAATGAGAAAGATAAGAAAAGAAGAAAGACACATTGGGGAATACATGAGTGATTTATTTTCAACTTGTTTCTATCAGAAGTATTTCTTGCATCTCCCTTTAATACCTGGTGGTGTGCTAAGGGCACAGCATGGCACCAAGTCAGAGAAAACAGCCTCTGCCCTGAAGAGCTTGCAGTCCAAGTTGGTACAATAGACACAGAGAAAACGCCTCTGGTATTGGCATCATAGGCCCATGGCCCACCTCTAATTACAGGCCATATGTGGGAGACAATTTCATGAACTAAAGACTCAACTCTGGCTGTCAGCATCTCACTTCAAGGGTGTCCTACGTGGCTTTCTCTGCTCTACCCCAGGACCTTCTGCCAAACCATGGGAGGTTGAGCTTGTTTGGTTTTTAAGTGTCACTCAGAAGAGCTAGGGAATTAATACTCCTGGGATGACATTCAGCTCATGGGGGACAGGATCTTGTAGGCAAAAGCTCTGTCCTCCCACCTTACAGTTGGACAGTTACAGGAGATACTTGTATCCTTATCTTGGGTTCTGCTGCTTTTCTAAATGAAAAAAGGCAAAACATGTACTCACAAAGTCATAAATAATGCAGTGAAATAATACTATAAGGTAGTATGAATATATATTATATATAATATTTATACTATAACATATAGTATGAATGTTATATACTATAACACTTATACGTAGTGATATATGTTATAGTATAAATATTACATACTATATGTTATAGTATGTGTGTGTGTGTGTGTGTGTGTGTGTGTGTATATATATATATATATATATATATATATATATATATATATATATGATGGAGGGAGGGAGGGGAAGAGAGAGCGAGAGAGAATGAATGAGAATGACGGATAACAGAGGAATTGTAAAAAGCAAGAGATCACTGAAAACTGGGGTCACTACATTCATCCTTTAAGTGAGAATATGACTTTAAACATTGTTAAATGGAATCCTGGGTATGGGAATCCATGGGACAGAATTATTCTGGGACTCTTATAAACCTCTGTTTGTTTTTTGTTTGTTTTTTGCTTTACTGTGAGCCATTAATAGTGCTAGAGTACCCAGTGGAAACTTTAATCACCAAGTGCCTACCGTAAAATAACAACTTGTTGATGGCTAATGCTATTAGAAACATAGGTTGTCTCCATTATTTTCTGTCTTTCTTTGATTGTGGCATAATTTTTTAGGGTCTACCCCTTATATTTTAGGGATGATCACGTAGTTCTATGTGTTCAACGTCAAAACTACCTATCGAAATTACCACAGACAAGTAGGGTGGGAAAACTAAGGCTGGTTTGTGATCAAACTTGTCAGTCAAGGAGGAGTGCAAATGCCAAGTGGTTGGCTCTTAAATCAAGATCGGATGGCCCAGCAGTTTAGTGGGTCTTGGTTGTACTCCAGTTGTCTAATGCTTTGAAGTCTGACGAAAAGTGACGATATTTTTGCAACAGTGAAATTCTGGCATTGATGGCCAGTTGCTCTGATTTCCATCCCAAAGGGCTGATTCAGAAACATGACTTGTAGAAGAAGCAATGAGAAAGGCCTGGAGGGAGAGGGTGGTCCTCTTGGTCAGCAGTCAGGCTAGAGAAAGGGCAGGGTGGGGAAGTTTGCATTGCAGCTTCCTACATAGTGCCTGATCTTATTTTAAGCAAACAACTTTATTTTCTAGGACTAATTTCACTCTTGCTCTTCATTAGCTCAATGCCTGAAAGGCAACAGGGTCTCAAAGGAGAATCCAGAAGGAGGAAATTCAAAAGAGAAAGAAAATATCTGCACATCATGGAGAGCATAAACAAAACATAAACCTTTAATAATAGGCACCCATAGGCAGATGAAAGGAGATGAAGCAAAAGACCCCCTCCCAAGTAGCCACAGCTGTACCACTGTCTGTTGAAAACACTTTAATAGCACCAAACATTAATTGTTTTCTTCTTTTCAAAGTTTATAACCTTTTCCCTTTTTCTCAGCTGTGTTCTAATGACAATTTTTTTTTTCTGTTAAACAGGATTGGTTTATGAGAACAGGATGTTTGTATTAAATATTAAATTGTCAAGGCTTCCTTCAGCTGAAGGTCCCAGCTTGGCTTCAGTTTTGATTGAAATAGACAGACCTTCATTCCTACAGAACTGCAGAGAGTACAAAGAGTTTGTCAAATCTTGATAGTGTAACCCGGCATGGGGCCAAGAACAGAATAATTGGTTAATGTCTGCATAGTTCTTTGAAGATAGAAATTACTGTGTAAGTTCTAAGTAGTATTGAGAGCTGAGTCAGGCCTGGAGGGCCTTATTCTGGGGTCAGTAGACTTTTTTCCAAATTGACCTTCAAGGAGCAAAGTCATTGGTTCATGTGGATTTTTTGTGGGAGCCACTTTGGTTCTGAAAATCAGCCCCAACTTTGGCATGCATAATCTCACCCTTTCTTGCTGGAGGTTGAATTATGGGTTTAGTTGTGTCATCTTTGGCCTTCAGAGGCTGTGCGATGTCCTAGAAGGTGTCCTTCATTTCATGCAAAAATATTCTGCATTTAGGATGTAGAACTTTGGGAAAATAGGCAAATATATCTTATTAAAGTTTACCAACATTTTTGCAGGATGTCAGTACATGATCACAAAAATGAAGAAATCATGCCAAAATAAGTCTTGGGTATGCTTGTTCCTTTTCTTGGAGAGTCATAAAATAAGCATATTGTATCCACTATGTTTTTTTAAAAGAAAAACAAACTGACAATAAGTGGTTTAATAGAATTTAATATAGGAGCTGAAGTAGAGCAGTGTTGGAAGAGCTGAAATGGTGGGAAGGCAAGGCAATCTAAAGGTGAACAATACAGAAAGCCTCTCACACTCCCAGGGCTGCAGGACAGAGCAGGGAGGCAGTGTCAGCAGAGCTCAGGGTTTGTGTATGGGGATCTGGATCCTAGAAGGAAAGTTCATCAGGCAGGAGCTGGAGTCATGGAGGAGATGCAGCCTCTGTCTGAGAAACCTATCAAAGAAAAGCAAGCAGAAGAAATACTCTGAGTTCTTTCTTTCTCCTGCTCAGTCCCCCAAACCAGTGCTTCCCAAGGCCCCAGCCTAATTAGAAACCAAATGGGCAAGGGTGTCTGGGGAATTTACCCTGCATGGGCCAGCTCTGTGTCAGAACAGAGCAGGATAAGTGTAAGGGATAGATCTGAGTGTAAAGAGGCAAGTACAGGAGCACATGGGTGACAGGCCAAAGAAGCCCGGTAGTCATGAGGTCTGTTTATCATTGGCTGACACAGAGTCAGTCACAAGTATTTTACTGTAGTACTGTTTGTTTGTTTGTTTTCTGTTGTTTGTTTGTTTTTGTTTCCATGAATCCTTTATGGCAGGAGTGTCAAACTCATTTTCACCAGGGGCCACATCAGCCTCACAGTTGCCTTCAAAGGGCCAAATGTAGAGCTCCTTGCCCCTAGGTAAGGAGTAGTTATGTTTATGCAGTTCTAAGATTACATTCGGCCCTTTGAAGGCAACCGCGAGGCTGATGTGGCCCCCGGTGAAAATGAGTTTGACACCTCTGCTTTATGGCCATCTTTATGAAGTTTCAATGGGACTTCAAATTGCTAACCAGGGTATGCTGACTTTTCACAGCAATAGCTTGTTGGTTTTATACTGAGGTTAATCAGAGGTGTAGAAGCAGAAGTATTTAGAGGCAGAGTCTGTGGCTTGTCTAAGTGCTTTTGTTTCTTCTTACTTCTGCGCTCCAGTGGAAGCAGGCAGGCATGGAGATTTGGGGAGTTCATGTTGTGCTAGCCAATGTGATGCTGGCAGAGGGAAAGTCTCCCCTAGGGAGGGGGACAGGGTACATGGCAGCCTGGGCATGTGCCAAATGGTCGGGTAACAGGGCACCCTGCTCGGGGAACTCTGAGTTAGTCATTGTCAATGGATCTTTAATTTTTGCAAATGGATATAATTATCACATAAAAAATTATAGCCAAGTGTTTGTACTATTGGTCTTAATGTCAGATCCTCCATGTAGAGTGGCAGTTCTGTCATCCCAAATGCTCTGGAGTGACACCCTGTACTTTGGTTTTCCTGCTTCAATGCCTGGCCCTTCCTGGTATTATGGCCATTTCCTCTGAGAATCACTTCAGCCTCCAGTCATGTCTATCTTAAGTGGCTCATAGGGTGAACATACATTCATAAATTCATATATGAACATATATGTATATTTGAAGTATTTTATACACCTTTATGAATCCTTTGTATAGTCTGCAATTGTATTTCTGTGTGTATTTAGTTCTATTCCTGAACTACAGGTGGGATTATCCTCACTTTCCCTATCACACATTTCTCAGTATTAGGACCTTTTGGGATCTGTTGCCAAAAGCCACACCTGGAAACTGGGCATTGATAGTGAACATAGTGCATAGTTTTTAAGCTGCTTCAGAGCAAAAGAGGAGACTTTTCAAAAAGAGGCATCAAGGAATAGCCCTATTTTGGTTTGAGGCTGCCAAAGCTTTGATCCGAAATCAGGAAAATGTGCTTGGAAGAGGTGTATGGGGTAGAGGACCCTGGTATCCAATTTCAGGCTGTTGTCATCCAAGGTTGGTGAACAGCAAGGGAGCTCCACTGTGTATCTACTGCCAAATATTAAAAGCAGTTTCTTTTAATCTCTTAGCTTTTCCTTGCTGCAAAATCCACACATTCAAGAAGGACATTTTCCATAAGTGTAATGCCAAATACTTCACTGACAAGCAATGTGGATAATTTAGGCCTTGATAATGAAATATTTGGTAATTTTCAGAATAAAGTATGGCTTTGTACTTCTCTGAGGATAACTTTTACTATGTTTTCTCCTTTGGTCTATAAAAATCTCTACTGCTTGAATCAGCTTCTAGATTCAAAAGTTTGTTTGGCTGCCTGAGAAGTCCACTATCTTTGTATTCTCTATTTTCAACTTTTTCCTCTTTCCTGACTTAGCCAGATTTCCTCCTCCTCCAGGTCATTTCTGCTTCTCCTCAGTCAATATGAGCAAGAATATTCGCTCACTAATCAGTAAGACTATCCAGACTATTTTGGAGATACTATCAGTTTATCCCAAACTACAGGCAAATCTGTAAGCACGTTTACATAAAATGGTAGTTGGTTTACTACAAATAGCCAGACAGGTAATATCTAAAAATTCCCTTCTAGTCTCAAGACTTAGAATTCATTTCAATAAATTAGAAGGTGAGAGGGGAGGGAAGCTAAACCAGCCACATGATTTCATGTAATTGAAGAAATTACCTGTCTTCTACCACTGCAGGGAAAAACAAATGAAACCTCTTTTAAGGTTGCATAAATAAAATTCCCCACGTTTTGCACATTGTTCCTTTTGCACGCTGCTTTCCTTTCTTGATTCTAGCTGGGATCATAGGTGGAAGTACCAAAAACCATGAGAGAGGCAGTGCTGGCAAACTGTCAGCCTGAATGGAAACAGGAAATACCAGGAATCTTATAATAAATGCAGAGACTTCCAGCCTAATTTCACAGTCTTGGAAGTTTGAATAGAGGTTAGACTCAACTGCAAATCCTGAGCATACATTTCAACAAAACTTCCGGTCTCATGGTGACCTGCCCTGTATCAGAGAAGTGACTGCTCAACTTAGTCTTGGTTATTCCAATGCCCTTTCACTTTTTGAGTGGATCACGAATAGAAGGGCTTTGGCTATGTTGGTTAATGGCAAAAAGATTTTATCACTTTGATGATACTCTAAAGCTGGTTAGGAAACCACTTTCTGTGGCTTAGATAGAGCTCTATTATAAGGAAAAAGGAGACCAATTTGGAAATTACTACTCACAGCGACAGTATGGTATTACCTGTGAGCCTGGTAGCAATGCAAAATTTCAGGCCCCAAATCACTGCTACTGAATCACAGTCTGTGTTTTCATAACATATTCCGGGGATTTGTATGCACAGTCAAGTGTGACAAGTACTGGTCTGAAAGACTCCTGGTAGTTCTTTGAAAGTTCAATCATTTCTACTTAGCATGTAAATAATGAATAGTTTTTATAGGTAGTTACATGGTTATATAAGCACTACTATATAGCATACATAATATTATAGTTTCTGTATAATCTGAGGACTCCTGTAAGGCTTTCCTGCAATTAACTCTCCCAAACTCTTTTACAGTATAAGGGTTTTAGTGTATGTATGTCTGTATGTATATATGTGTGTGTGTATGTATGTGTAAGTGTATGTATTTACATTTGTGTGAGTATATATACATATATTTATATAGAGATATAAAAGGTCTGTCCAGAAAAGTCCAACCATTGTTAATATAACAAGAGCAGTTTACCTGACACTGATGTAACCTGGCAGCCAAGGAGAGCGGACTGGAATGCGCATGTGTGAACAATGATGACTTCACTGTACTGGTCTGTGGGGGTGGTAGATGCCGTTGAGTGAGCACGTGTACTGTATGGCCATCACATTCAAAATGACTGAGTGAGTAGAGCAACAAATGTGCATTGAGATTGAACGTTCCTCTGTAGAAACTATTTGGATGATTGAGAAGGCTGCAGCTCTGGGCAATAGGTGATTGGCAGGTTCATCACCACAAAGCATCTGCTCATACATCATGCCTTGTGCAGAGTTTTTTTGTGAAACAGGAAATCACCCAGGTGACTCAGCCCCCCTACAGCCCAGATTTGGTGTCCTATGGCTTCTGGCTTTTCCCAAAACTAAAATCACCTTTGAAAGGGAAGAGATTTCAGACTGCCAATGATATTCAGGAAAATACAATGGGGCAGCTGATGGTGATTGGGAGAACTGAGTGAGCTCCCAAGGTCTACTTTGAAGGGGACTAAAGTGTCATTGTCCTATGTGAAATGTTTCTTGTATCTTGTGTCATTTTCAATAAATGTCTGTTTTTCATATTACATAGCTGGAAACTCTGAAAACATCTTGAATATATTTCCAACTACTGTGTAACAAATTATAATATTCAATACATTTAGCAGCTTCAAACAACACAAATTTATTATCTCACAGTTTCTGTGGGTCAGAAGTCTGGATGTGAGTTAACTGTGCTCTATGCTTAGGACCTTATCAGGCTAAATGAAAGTGTCAACTGGAACTGATTTCATCTGAGACTCAGGTTCCTCTTCAAACCTCACTGGCTGTTGATAGAGTCTATTTCTTGTGGCAGTAGGACTTGGGTTTATGTGTTCTTGCTATCTTGGCTGTAGACCACTCTTGGCATCTACATGCTGCTCTCAGGTCTATGCTATGTGGTTCTCTCCTTCTGCAACATGGATGCTTACTTGTAGCCCAATAGGAAAGCATCTGTTGTTGTTTCTTGTCTTTTCAATTGGCTCACCTGATTATGTAAAACCGACTCAATCTTCTTTTTGATTAACTCATAGTCAAATGACCTTAAATATATCTACAAAATCCCTTTTACTACATAATGTAATATAATTATGGAAGTTATATTCTATAATATTTTCAAATTTTGCCTGCACTCAAGGGGAAAGAATTATATAGAGCATGTATACCAGAGGATATTGGGGGCAATGTTAGAATTCTGTTATGTGTGTGTGTGTACACACACATTTACATGTACATACACACACACACATAAATATCTAAGAATCATGTATATGTAAGTTATTATAGGATTATAAATAAAAACAATGCTCTGAAATAACAACATATATCCCAAAATACATTGTTCCACTTAACATTTATTTTTATGTAACCTAGAGAAACCATATTACTGTTTACATATATTTTTCTTTAAATCTACTGTTTAAACTTAAAATTGTGCTAAAAAGGAGACTATAATGTCATTAAAATGAATTGAAGGTCATTATCATTCATTATAAAATAAATCACATGACACAAGATACAAATTCAAGGGAAGTAAAATATTATCAAATTAAATCTCTCAACCATTGCCCAAACTTGAAGGGTGTACTTGGTGCTTGCTTCCCTTTGTTAAAAAGGGGATGTGACAAGTGTTTATAGAAGGTTTAAGATGTCCTAATCCAAGCCAAGTCTTTCTTCCTGATC
>VMDR010029136.1:0-12866 GCA_007922815.1 Macrotus californicus | reverse complement strand
ACTGCAGTCTGAGTAACATTTATAAATCACACAGCAAATGGCCCAATGGTATAAAAATAAACCTAGCAATGCAATTGTAATTAGAAGTTAAATAATTCTTACGTATAATTTCTTGAACTTTGAATGGATAGCTCCACCTCATTCAGATACTGCCAAATCCCTTATACAATGAACTACAGTGTAATTAGGGTATCAAAAAGGTAGAGAGTGAGTGTCATTCATTGCTATTGTCACTTAAAATCGCATTAACAAGTAATTCCAAGGCTGGAAATCTTAAAATGGTAATATATTATTATCTCTCCTGGGTCTTTGTGTATATGACGTTCAGATAGCAGTTATTACTCCAAATATTTCATGTAGTTGCTGTTAAATGGCAGTTTGGTTGGGAATAATCTGAATCTTGAATGGGCTGGACTAATTCAGACATCTAGGACAAAAGTTAATTTGTATGTTGAACTTACCTAATGAAAGTCAACCTAGTAACTTATCCCACATCACAAATCTAACCCTAAGTCAGCTTACAGTTACAGAAAACTGTAACTGTTCCCTGTCAAGGAAACCTAACATATACCAATAACAATCCTCCAACTTGACTTTAGGTAGCTTAGCTTACCCAGAAAATAGAACATACTAACTTTATGTGGGTGTTCTGGACCACCTTGCCAATTACGCCCTATATCCATGTTGCTTCTTACTGCCTTTAACATCCAATACAACTTGCTCTTGCCCCAAATCCCTCTAAAAGAGTGCTCGACTATTGTGAGGCACTGTACTCTCCCATCCATGGATGAAGAACATCAAACTGCTTACTAAATTGTTTTAGTTTCTTTTTCATTTGTCATGAGTCGCATGTGGGAAGGCTGGAACAACTTAGGATGGATTGATCATCTCTTGGTTTCAAAGATGCATTTTCATAAGTCAGTTTGGCCTTCAACACATACTGGAGATTTCTAGGTAGTCAAAATTTTTATATGGAGACTGGTTTCCCTGGAGCATGTGTTCCAATAGAAGAAACAGTAGCTTCCAGGACAACTAAGTGTTGCGCCCAGAAATGACATATTTCTTATGCCAAATTGTATTGGTAAACAGTCATGGACCTCAGTCCCTGGCTCTGATTCAAGGGAGTAGAGGAATGGTTCCCATCACTTTATGAAGGAGTAGACAATCATATTGGAGAGGAGCATGATGGATAGAAATGATCATTGTAGACAGCTTTCACTAGATAAAAACAGTAAAAGAGAACCACTCTAAGAATTATGGATTAAGCATTTGCTTTTGAAATTAGAAGTTACAAAATTGTGATAAGATCCAGAGAAATAATGACTCAAAAATAAGAGTTGCAGAAAAAGAAAAGAAGTTTATAGTATTTTCTGAGAAATATTGAAGCTAGTTAACATCCAGCTCCTGGATCAACAACGTAAAGAGGGCTAGCAAAGAAGTCTGTGAAAGGGTGTCGGCTCTTTGCTCTGCATGGCTACCTCCTTTTCTGAGTTTTGCAATAAAGCATCCAGGGATGAACTTGGGGTTGCAGTTAGTTAGCAAGGCACCCAGTCAGTTGTGAAGCCACGAAGTTGGATGTAGGACAGGCAAGAACAGGGACAAATTAGAAAATATATGTACCCCTCTTTCTCTCCAAAACAATATGCCTATCACAAGCTTGATGTTTATTTCTTCACTCTGCCTGCCAGGTATTTACCCATTCTAAATTGGAATCACATAGGAAAGAATGTGATTTTTGGCAATAGAACTACATAGCATATATATTCAGTGACTATGATCAGGGTTTACATATATGTCTATAGTGCAATTACTTAAGTAATCATACTTATCAAGAAAAAATATTGAATGAGGGTATTTCTGTTTTTGAGGGTTTTTTTTCTTGAGATGGATAATCATGTACTAGTGGCAAAGTATCACAATAACTACATAGTTGCATTAAGTGTAACTGGGTGCTTGGCCCACCACACTGCTTGTAGCTAGGTATTGCTTTAGTATTAGTCATACAAGTAGCTCTTCGTTCATTCATTCAACATGTGTTTATAGAGTGCTACTGCATGTCAGATTCTGTGTTCCTCTGATGACTTTATTTACAAAGATGAAATATTTTTCCTTCCTTTTCATATGGAGAGTTTGTATTGTTGAAAGCCCTTTTTGTTCAGGAATTCATATATTTGCACTGAATTGTAATTTTGGAAAGGATCATGGAAGGTTATTCAGGCAAACCTCCTCCTAAATCCCTGGATCTCTCCGTATTTCCCGAGTACCTGGCACCAGGGCCAGCACAGTGAATGGCCTGTGTGATGATATGTCAACCCCCACTAGCAGCTGAATCGATATGCATGTGTTTGAGGAGTGCTTACATTCATCCTGGAAGTGGATTCAAGGGTGTAAGAAAATTGTTTCCCATTTTAATCTAGTTTTTTTAAAGTATGTGATTTAACATCTTGTAAATGCATTAGTGCTATGAATACTCCTGAAGGAAAAAAAAACACACATTTGTAAAGACTTTATAAAGATTTTTTTGCATGACTCTGTCTTGATTTGTAAGTTGAAATTATTTTACCTCTAAGGAACATAAATGGTTTGCCCTTCTTCTGCTTTTTTTTTTTTACTTTAATTTCTCATTAGCAGCCCCCTTCCATGGGCAAATAGGGAAAGGCCATGCCTTTTTCTTGTAAAAAGAATTTCAGCAAAAGTGGAGATTGCTCAGGAATCATTAAGTATTTCTCTTTTCTCCATATGATTGATTATTCATAATATCTTCAATCAGACAACAACCTATTTCAGCTTCACACAGAAGAACTAAATTGGGTTAAAGAGTAAGAGAGCTGAGTGAGGATAAGACACAGAGAAAGGGGGGGCTTCTTTTAATAATTATCTGCCGATATCAAACATTAAAGTATTGGGATCTTAAATCTGACTCCAACAGGTTATCTTTAAGTACAGATGAAGTAATGGCTATGTGACATGCTAAATTTATGTGAATTGTGACTATCTAGACAATAGATGGGAGAAAATACATTTCCATTTGCTTTTTAATTTCAAAAATGCATTTTAACAATATTTTAAATCTATAACATGCCTGTAATTTTTTTTTAATTAATCTTTATGTCAGCAATGTTGAATCGCTATAAACACAGCTTTAAATTGATTATATTTTCAGGACAGTTTATTCTTAGACCTGCCTTAATAGCCATTTAAATATTAACTCTTTTTAATGAAATATTCTCCTTATTTTTTATTTAAAAATGATTAATGCACCCAAACTTTCATTATGTGTGATTTGAAACTTCTCACATTTTTTCCTTCTAAAAATCACAATTTGACCCCCCAAAATGGCGGATACTAGCTCTAGTGTACGTAACACAAATACCACTCCCTAATTTTCTCCTGTCAGTAGCTAATATACCTGAATATTCCATTTCAGTCTACATATATCACTAAACCTAAACCCACTTAAACCCTGCCTCTTTTCTCCATGCCCAATGTCACAGAACAGTCACTGTCCTAGTTCAGTTCCTGAATTTTGTAATGTGGATACTTTCCTCATCAACCTCGTTAACTTCTCTGCACATCATCTGTCTCATCTAAGTCCAACTTTGCTAAGCACTTTAAATACATCATCTCTTCTATCCCATACACACATGCTCGAACACACACAACACACATCTCAGATTATTCATCTAGTCTGTAGCAGAACTTTAACTTGAATTCAGGTCTTTTTGATTCCATAGTATACCTATTCTCTTAAGCAGTATACTCTATGCTTACTCATTTTTATCTTCCCACCAAGCAATAACTTCCTGAGGACAAATATTATATCCTATTCTTTCTCATATAGTGAGGAATCACCCTAGAGCCTACAGCAGAGTTGTCACTCATGAAATAATTAAGAAATAAATCTATTTAAAGAGAAAAATTATATATTTTTTCTTGGCAGATTGAGACTAATAAAATGCTAGACTATCTACCCAGGGCATATTAGGCAAATGTATTTAGTACATACATTACTACTTCTGTTAGTATTTCTAGGTTATATTTTGGGGTCAATAAATAAAATCACATGTAAATATTTTTAGGAAAAGTACAAAATAATCTGATGTTCACAAACATCCCTGATGGCAGAGAATTCTTCATCAATAAAGTGATTCAGGTAAAAATCTGAACTGATCACTGCACCTAGATATTAAAGTACCAATAAGAATGAAAAAAAATATTAGACCATATGCTAATGAAGACCATTTCATATTTAAATATTTTCTATTTTGTTTCATAGCGAGTCCATAAGGTAACTCAACCTCCTACCAAAACTTTGACAGATGACAACACAAACACATTCACTAGAATGTGCATCATCCATTTTCTCTTTCAAGCATTATTTTATGTTATTTTTATCTGAAAAGTCATCCTCTTTCTCTCCTCAATTGAAAAGTTATAAATATGTGATAAATTCTTACAGAAATTTACATTTCTTTCTGAAAATAATAAACGCTGGAGAGGGTGTGGAGGAAAAAAAAGACACGGACTATATGATTTCACTCTTACATGGGATACAAATCATACCAACAAATGAGCAAACAAAACAAACCAATTCGTAGACACAGACCACAGTGTGTTAGTTGTCAGAGGGGACAGGGGTTGAGGGGGGGAGGGAGCGGGTGAAGGGGCCAAATATATGCTGATGGAAGGAGACTTGACTTTGGGGGATGAGCACACAATGCTGTATCTATGCAGATGATGTGTTATAGAATTGTATACTTGAAACATATCATGTCATTAACCAATGTCACTCAGTAAATTTAATAAAATGTTTTAATTAAAAAATGATTTTTTCTAAGTAAAAAAATGTTTGAAATGACCAGAGCACAGATGGCAAAATATGAAACCCCTGGGGGTGGCTATGTAGGTTTGTGCCACAGCTGTGAATGTTAAGAAGTCTTGAAACATGGTCCATAACATAACAAATCAAAAGTGACACAGTTAATTTAAGCAAAGAGCCAACACACACTGTGCAATCCTTTTTTTTTGCTGACTTGCACAAGAACAAACATCAGTATGTAATGATGCATTATGGCACAGAATAGCAGGGTTAGGGGCAAGCACCGACTGAAATCTTTTCTGTAGCATTTATGAAAGATTCAGAGCCACTTACTGCCCTTTTTGCTGGTCTAAGCATGAATCAGTTGAACAGCTCAATTTACAATGTGATTTCTCATGGAGAGAATAAAAAATTGTATCAGATGTTTAGGAACTCTGTGTAAGTGAGCAATTAGTAATTTTCAATTGTGTACAGTGAGAATATTTGCTTTTTATAATGCAATTTGGTATCTGTAGAGAAAATAAATAAAAATTCATTCTTCACTAGCAGAACAAAAGTATTAGTAGGTAAATGTATTTGGACATAAAAAACGCAGTCATTCCTCAGAGTCCTAGTTTTTGCAGAGATGGGGTAAATTTAGGTTTCTTTTCCCCTTTTGTAACAGAAAACACTTTTTTATTCATCTGGTTCAGTGTGGTTTACATATATTTGGGCTTTTTAGGACAATGTGATTGATAAGGCAAGTCGTAATAATTAAATATCAATTGACTGAAGAAAACATGGCCTAAGTGGATAGCATTGAAATCAACTCAAGTCAATTTTCAGCCCGGTAAAAACAATAAGACTTCTTTAGTAATTAGGTTACTTCAACTGAGACATACACAAGCACACAGGGCACGGTTTAGAACTCCAAATTTCAATTCCCAAGTTAGAAACAAGTTAAATTTGGCTCATTATTTTAAGGAGTGTTATAACTTAATTAAGTGGAGCAGATATCTTAAAGAATTTACAGAAATATAAAGAGATGGGTAAAATAACTCTTCAGTTATAGCATTACATATAGTGCAGATGAAAAACCACCAAAGTCAAGTGCTCTGAGACCTGGGTTTTCATTCTGGTTCTTATACTAATTAGCTCTCTGACTAGATTGAGACCCACTGTGAAGGAGTTATTTCCCCTCAGTGAGCTCTGCTTCCAATTTTCTTGCATGTAAATTTAATGAACTATAGAAATGATCCCTGAAAGTATAGTCTTACTTGCGTGTAAATTTAGAGTTTCAGATCCAGTGATCTCTAAGGTCTCTTTCAACTTGAACATGCTGCAACTCTGTGGCTACATTTGGATATAGTACCATTCTAAAGATATCAAAGAACATTCATGTTGGGCATCCCCTCCAAATATGTGGTTGAAGAGACCAGGAGAGAAGTTTTACATTCTGAGTTTGCAAACTTATTAAGATTTAAAACCTTTAGCAGGAAGAAACAAAACACATGGTCGTTCTTGGGTGAATTTTTACAAATTCAAGTCACTTGAAAAATGTCTTGAAAATGCAGGCTACAATGAGAAACCATGTACCTCTTATTAAGATGAGAACCTGCAGGCTGGCACAGAAACATCTGCTGAGTTGAGGTCCCTGTGGCTGGAGGAATAGTTTTTGGTTCTGAAGTGGATGCTGGCTGGGTCACCAGCTGGGTGACAATAGGCAAGCTACTTACATTGTCAAAGGTTTATTTTCTTTATTGTAAAAATAGAGGTGCTTGCATTTAATTTACATCATTGTTCTCAGACTTAGGTGAAGTAGAAACTGTTGAGTCCCTGGTACTTAAAGGTGTTTGTTAAATGTTAATTCATTTTCCCCTGTAAGCAGACTTTACCTTAGCCACTGCACTGTATTTTTTGACCCAGGTGTTTAGAAGCTGTTTGATGGGAATATTTCAATGTCCTAGACAGTGGGAGCAGCCTTTTTTTTCCCACTTCAATTCACCAAGCCATTTAGGTCAAACTGGATTCAGACAAGCGTGCATTTAAAAATTCTAAGGTGAGGACACTAGACAGCACAGCATTTTGGAGAAGAAGAAAAAAAGATTTACCTTCTTCAGAGAGCCTGCAGTGGAACTCAACTAAGCCTTATTAATAAAAACAGTGAATGTTAATCACACTGAGGATCTTTGTACTTTGGAACAATAAGCCATAATTTTGGAAGCTAGCGGCAGTTAATTCTGCCCCTACTGTCAGGTGGCACTCTGAAAAAACAGCAGCACTATCTTTTTCCCAGGCCAAGTAGAAAATAATGGTTACTGTTAAATACACTGTACATTTTATGTACTTTTTAATAAAGTGCTAGAGTTCATATCTTGATGTATTAAAACCTAGTGCACATCAAAGGTACATTAGAAAATCAAAATATTTGATATTTAATATAACTATGTTAAGTGATACAATTTACTTTGCATTATATTGTTTATGTTTTTATACTGGAATTATTTGAATATCCTTTGATTTAGCTTTTATTCGGCACAATGATTTGCCAGTTATGTGTGCGGCTAAGCATTGTGCCAAAAGGAATGTAACTCAGCATTTTCATGGCTTGAAATGGGCGAAGACAGCGATGACTTAAGTGAAGCTCTCGTCAGCATTATGGTCATCTTAAATTGCGTCGTGCTGGCATCTTCTATTCATGGGAGAAGACATGTGTCAACATTATTACAAAAAAAAAGCTGTTAAGAACAAAAAGTATTAAATTAAACATAGGGCTTCTACACTTTCTGAAACAGTGATTCTGTTGTGACCGGCGCTACTGACCGCAAAACAGTTACTGGGTGGATGTACATGACTTGACCAGAGGACATTTGAGGAAATACACAATTAATAGGAAATAAATCATGCTCAAATGCTAAAGAGATGATGGATCATAATATATGATAAATTATAATGAGAACTCTAGAGACTGAGTTATAGCCTCTTAACAGTGAATCTACATGGGAACCTAAGTCAAATGGAAAAATGAAGCCTGCTATGATCCACGCTTTACTCAGCCCATGAAGTTCAAAGTTATATATCACCTAAGGATTCAAGAATGGGGCTTGGAGGTAGCTTCATTCAGGCAGACGGTTCTGAACGCTGTTTCTCGTTAGGGACCTGTATAGAGAATACAGTGATGTTGCTCAAAATTTTGATTCTACAGATATTCTGTGTAGCACAATTTTTTTTTCTTGTTTTAAAGAGAAGTAATGCATCACTGTAACTATGGTCAACCTTTAAAAATTTCATCTATACTCACATTGAAAGGTGCATCCTTCCTTTAAATGAGGATTCTGTGGTTATTGTTACTGCTGCTGTTGTTAGGTATTTTGTTTGTTTTTCCTTTTGCTTTATTTATTCTGTTTTAATGCTAATGGTGATGAGGAAGGTTGATTGATAAGGGAAGGAGAGGAGAAAACAAATCTGTATTCAAGAAAGAGTGCAAAAAGCAACATAAATAATTTTTTAGGACACACCTTTGGTGAAGGTGATGCAAACACATTTTTACTGTGTCTATAAGCAGAAAGCAGGGAACCCTCACCAGGTACCAATACAGCAGCTTTTTATAACTGGTTAATGGAAAAGAACCATTGTGTGATAAAGCACCAATATGAGAGCTGAGAGGGAAAAGCTGTTCTCATGGATCTGCTACATAGAAGAGACGTATGCACAGCCAATGCACATTTCATTCTTACTCCACGCTTGGCTCCATGCTGAGTGATTTCGAGTACCATTGCATATCACCCTCTCACAGAACCTCCAATGTTCAGGAAACATGACTATCAGTTTATTTTGAAATATAAGGAAACAAAAACATTGAGTGACAGACAATGGGTCTCAGTCTTGGAGGCACATTAGAAACACAAGGAGTTGCTTTAAAAATACCACCAGAGCTTGAGTTGAGGCTGTCTGAAAGGTTAGTTTATTCTAATATGAAACCAAAGTTGAGAAACACTGAATTAAGTAATTTCTGCAAGATAACACAGTGCACAGGGGAGCATCTTAATGATACAGCTGCAGGCTGGCATCTATGGAGCAGTTTACACCTGCTTGAAATCAGACAGCATCATATGGCAGGGCCTTAGCAATGGTTCTCGGACAGTCCTTCCTTGAAAAGCCTCCTGTGGCTTCTCACTGCTCTTATTGTAAAGAAAAATTTTTTTTTACTTGGTCTATAAAGACAAATCACCTCAGAATGCAATCCCTTGCTAGCCCTTCGGTCACATCTCCCCTTGGGATACTCTCAAGCAGTGCCTTTTCCAACTCCTCTATCTCTGGGCTTTCCTAGAAGCTGTAGCCTCTACTTAGATTCTGCTATTTTTCCTCTTCTCAAACTTAAACCCTTCTTTCCCTTCTAATTTTATTTAAAGGATCACTTCTCTTGGAAGACTATCGTGACAAGGTCCAAACCTCAGCCCTTCCCCACGCCCCCAGCCCCTTCCACTAATGGGTTCTTTGAGCCCTTCATCCACATTCGCAATTTTACGCGTCCATTACTTCCCAATGACTGCTGATTGCTGAGCCCAAGCTTCTAATTTCCATTCCTCTCCCTGACCCTGAAGCACACACTCAGTGAGCATCTCTGTTTCACTTTCCTTGTGCCATCTTTAATTCTAGCTCTCCTATAGCAAAATTTAACTTTCAGCCCTCAAATTTAGTTCTCTTGACATTTTTATGGCATTTAACAAAATTAACATGTTCTTCATTGCTGAGTCTTAAATTCGTTGTTAGAACTACTCATGAGTCCACTTTCCCCCAGTGTTTGCATTTAGCTGGCCAGTCTTTCTAGTTGAACGCTCACGATGTCATCTTAGTTTGTTGTCTTCTTTTCATTCCCACTGCCACCCCCACGTTGAAGTCCTCATTCCTTTTGATTTAGACTCTTACAGCGTTGTTCAATATGTGCCAGACAATACGCACCAGATTCATTAGATTCATGCATGCAATTTACCACAGTGATATCTATGCCTTATCCCAGGTCAGCTAAATGTCCGTCTCTGAGACCAGCCTTTGGATCTACATTTTAGGAATTCCCCAAATGATTCTTCTGCACAATGAAGGTTGAGAATCAGGAAACTGAAATAACTTTTTAAGCATTGTCACAATCCCAATCCTCCCATGCTTCAAATGAACATAGATGCTCCTTCTGCAATAATATTCCAAATAATTATTTCAGTAGCAAAATGCTTAAACTAAAACAAATAAACTCTAAAACACTTTTGCAGAGTTATACCATTAATAAGTACATTTAAATTTTAGTATGGATGCTTTATTTCCTCTATGTAGTTCCAACATATTTCCTACATATATTTCATTTGTTCTTTTTTAAACACAAATTGCAAGATGTATTCCTAGAGATTTTTTTCCATATCAGGTTAACACTATTACACCCTCTACAAATCAGTTTGCTTTTTTTTTCCCCACATAAAATATGCTCACTTCAACATATGCCTCAAATGAGGAACTTCTGTGCCTACTTCAAAAGAGACCTTTTAATTACTCTTTGGTGATCTTTTGAGTGATTACAGCCAAGGATTTTATTAGGCATACAAAATATTATCCCACGGTCTGTTGCAATCCAGTTCCATTACACTTTTCAAAATATCACAGGGGCTCTTGTGGTGACTCTCATCTCTCTTTTTACCTCATGTGCTCGATGCTCCCCAATTCTAAAGAGATGTGTTTTGAATATGTGAGTACTTGATATCACTGTAGCTGCCAATTAATCCATATGCCACCTCTGCTGAGAACGTTCAGAGGCCACTGTCATGAGAACTCAATGCAAATGCTGTATGCATAGAATCCAAATGCTTCCAATTAATGAGTCGACGAAAATGCTCTTGTCTGGACAGTTTTCCTACTCACATCCTTCCTGTCTCTTCCACATGACACTTTCCAACTCCCTCACTACTTCTGATCATTTGTGCTTTCATTTTGTTTAGGTTAAAGTGATTAATGGATAATACTCCCATTCCTATAAACAAATAGCTGAGAGATGAGATGTCAGATTAATGTAAATTAAACAATTTATCGCTGATTACAACTGGATCCCAAAATGGGACATAGCTATAGGCTAACTGGCCTAAGGGTAGTCAGCTGAATTAGAACGACTCACTCAGTTGCATAATCTGGGTCCTCCCAATAGCGATCAACTCCTAGTTGCAGGGTAGAAGAACAGACAAGAGTGGACCTGTTAGAAAGAAACATCCCTTCACTTATCCTGGGTTCTAGTTTACTTGAAGGAGCTCCCCACAAAATAGTCTAGATTGCTCTGTACCTGATATTAACTTGTTTGATTGATAACATTTGTAAAGAAAAGCTCTTCTTTTTCTTTTTTTTTTTTTAATAATCAGGGAGTCCAGTTTTTCCAAAAGAACATGATTTCTATCTGTTTCATTGCACAGGTACAAAGGGCAAACCTCTTGAGGAGAGTCCTCTGTAGTCCAGTTGCTCAGTAGCATGCTAGGTGCGCCTTCACTTATGAGCCCCATTCTTCAAGACTTTATCAGAACTAAAGGAATATTAATGGTAAGATTTATAATAGGCCAGATAGTGTCATTTCTCTCATCAAACCCCTTCATTTGCTTCCTATTTGACTCAGAATATAGGTCAAAGTGCACACATTGGCCTTTGTGAGATGGTTCCCAACATCTCTCTATTCTAAGATTCTTCTCCTACTTATAACAAATTCATTTTCCTGTAGCCATTCTTACCTGCTTATTTGCCTACAAACATGAGACAACTGACCCGTTCTTTCATCTGAGATTCTCTTCTCCTAGACATCTCCTTCAAGCACTCAAATCTCTCCAGAAGCCTCACCTTCTCACTAAGGCTTACCCTGAAACACTATTAGACCACTTCACATTGCAGCCTGGCCTACTCTTGCACTCCCAAGGCTGCTTCCTTGCTCTGTTCTGTACTTTTTTTTTACATAACATTGCCAAATACACTGTGTACATTACTAACTCATTTTGTTTATTATTTAGTATCACTTTCTCCCAACTGAAAGTTTCATAAGGGTGACAACTTTTGTGTTTTCTGTTCCTTGATATATCTCAAGTACGTAGAATCATCCTTGGTCCATAGTAGGCTCAGCCAACAAGGGGGAAAGTGAGCCTGTGATAGAGACACAGGCCATGATACTAGCTTATATCTGATGTCCTTGCAGTGTGAGGGCAAAATAAGTAGCAATTATTCTAAAATTGTAATTTGCTTTGCCATTTTGTGTTCCTCGAGTACTTTCCTGCTAAATGGTTATAATCCCAAACAACATACATAGTCACTTACTGTTCCAAAAATGAATCAAGTTGTTTAAACAACTAGGTACTGCAAGTCATTTAATATGTGATAGTTTTGTGTAAGTAAAATCACCAATATATTTGCTATAATTAAATCTATACAGTTAGATGCCACAGAATAAATGTTTTTTAAAAAAATTAAAGTTTTCATTTATTTATTTTTAGAGAGGGGAAGAGAGGGAAAGAAACATCAATGTGTGGTTGCTTCTCACGTGGTCTCCACCGGATACATAGCTTGCAGCCCAGGCATGTGCCTTCACTGGGAATTGAACCGGCGACACTTTGGTTCACAGCGCACGCTCAATCCACTGAGCTACACTAGCCAGGGCCACAGAATAAATATTTTAAGCTTAAAAACTGTCTCTGCTGACTTCTGTTATTTTTAAATTTTCAACAAAAATACAGTAAACAGAGTACACAACAGAGTGAGGCTAGCATGTGCTATCATTTAGTGCTGATGTAAAATATTTTCTCTGAGAAAAGAATAACATATAGCCCTGGCTGGTATGGCTCAGTGGATTGAGTGCCAGCCTGTGAACCAAAGGGTCTCCTGTTCAAATCTCAGTCAGAGCACATGCCTACGTTGTGGGCCAGGTCCCCAGTAGGGGGTGCATGAGAGGCAAACACACACTGATGTTTCTCTCCCTCTCGCTCTCATTCCCTTCCATCTCTCTAAAAATAAATAAATAAAATCCTAAAAAAAAGAAAGAATAGAATAAAGAATATCA
>VMDR010029135.1:0-12873 GCA_007922815.1 Macrotus californicus | reverse complement strand
CATTCACTTTCTCAGTGTTGCAAGAAAACCTACTGTGTGTAACAAAGGTAATTCATTCTCTGTAGTAAGTATGAAGATAAAACAGGAGTTGTATTTTGCTGGGTGTGACTGGATACAACCAACATAACATTAAATGGTGTATGTTTTTAAAAGCAGCATATACAGTGAGCCATGTTCTCAGGAGATTTATAGAAGAGCAGCACAAAGGCGTAATTCCCAGCCTGCGGAAGTTTGGTCCTCAGTTGAGGTTAAACCCTGGGCAGCTCTGTTTTGGACTACAAACACCTCTGCCATTGACGGCATCAGTTGAGCTGTGGGCTGCCTAGACTTGGTTATTTCTGCAGCTGCTGTCAGTATTCCCTGTGGCCCCTCCTTATCATTTTATTGTTAGATTTCTTACTCTTTACTTACATTTATATAAGAACTCATTACTGACCCTGAATTCTTTACCATGACATTCTGTTTTGTTGGTGAACAGGCCAGAGTCGCTTGCTGTCTTGGTGAGTTCCTGCTACTATAACAAAATACCACGGACTGGGTGCTTTGAACAACAGAGATTTCTTTTGTTACAGTCCTGGAGATGGAATAGTTTGAGGTCAAGGTGCCAGTTGGTTTGGTTTCTGATGAGAGTCCTCTCCCCGGTTTGCAGGCTTGTCTTCCTGCTGCGTCCTGAGTAGTGGAGACAGATGGTGCTCTTGTCTCTTCTCCTGATGAGGTTACCAGTCCCGTCACGGAAGCTTCGCCCCTGTAAGGTCCCCCGAACTTGATTACTTCACGTCTCTACCTCCACACACCGTGTACTGGTGATTAGGGCTTCAACGTATGAGTTTTGGGGACCATGGTCCAGAGTGCTTGCACAGGGTCACCTTTACAAGGGGTATTAAAGATCAACTGA
The DNA here is from genome assembly GCA_007922815.1 of Macrotus californicus. NCBI lineage: Eukaryota > Metazoa > Chordata > Mammalia > Chiroptera > Phyllostomidae > Macrotus > Macrotus californicus. Next base: position 11,978 of record VMDR010029135.1, on the reverse strand, counting down.
GTGTCTGATTGCTTGGTAAAATTTTAGCTAAAATATGAAACGCAAACATGTCCTTTTGCCCAATTGAGGAAAATATACTTGAATCCTCTTTCCAGAATTCTAATCAAATGGAGAGTTCTAACCCTGACCAAGTTTTCTAAAACATTCAAAACACTCCATTGACCTACATCTTTGTGCATTGTTAGCAGCTGAAAACATAACACCGCAGTGTGCAAAAGCCAGCATTACAAAGCGTTTTGAAATGTTTCTAGAGACCCTATTATGCTTAAATAGCTTGGCAAAATATTCAGTCCTGTACATATTCATTGACTTCCTACTATACATTGTACAGGCACTGTGCTGGAGAGCGGGGACATGATCCTCAATCATATTTTAATCTAGAAGATTAAAAAACAAAGGTACAATAGGTCAATACATTAGGGACAACAGACTGTAACAGCCTGTAGGAGACTGACCCTGGAAGGGGCACCAAAGCATCTGGCCTAGCCCTTCACCGTGAGAAGACAGAGCTCAGGACTGGCCAGGAGCAGCACCGAGGGCTTAGATGGTTCATGTGAGCATTGTCTATTTATCAGGGAGAGGATGCGTGCCTCAGAACCTAAATTCATGTATTGATTGGCTTGGGAAACTCATCTAAGTTCTTGGGTTTTGTAGTTTTTTAAAGCGAGTCTGAGTCTTGGTACTGTGGGAATCCAAACTCAAAATGCGTAAGAGAGTGTTGTGAAAATTTTACAGGACCAATGTGTAAGGCGTTCTTATTGTGCCCAATATTGTTTGTTTTTAATTCCTTGAAGAAAGTCTGACAAGTTGATATCCTCACAACATAGAACACATGGCTGATGTTAAATACCAAGCATTAGGTCAATTAATTAATATTAAATTGGGGACAAGGAAGTTCAAGGGCGGGGGGGTGTTTCAGGAAGAAGTAATTGAGTATGTTGTCCCGAAGATAAGTTCGCCTCAGAGCAAGTATATCGATCGGATTGATACTGGAGTGAAAGCAGCACTTCTTGTGAACACACAAATCTTTTGTACTGAGCCTTGCCTAGTAGAGTTCTAATAAGATTTTCAAGGAACACGATACGCCAAGTGACCGAAAAATGGGTGGTACGATATGAAGGTTAATACAGTGTTCTTGCTTTTAGTGCCTTTGAATCCCAGAGACACTCAGCTTGAACCACCACCGTTGAAAGAAATCTTGGTCTCCTCAAAGACAACACCACGGGGCCTCGACAACCCTTTTCCATTTGCGGGCCACTCCCCCGCAGCCTGCGCCTGAGGCCCAGCTGGGGCCCCCGCAGATGCAGGCGCAGGATGCAGGTCAGTGGGGCCCGCACTAGCCGTCCCCGCGGAGCCACGGGGTCTCAAACCCTGTTTTTTGTCAGCTTTCCACAGTTTTAACGTGAGCTTCAGAGACTCAGTCTAGAAGATTATTCATTCATCTTAGATCACTTAAATCTTTCCTTTTGGTGCCAAAAAAGCGTTTCCAAATACACTGACCATTGGTACTTGCTGGAAATTCCCGGGTTCAGAAAAAAAACACGAGCCCCAGCGTTTATACAGGCGGCACCGACTATGCAACACCAAATCGGCCAATTATTTGAAAGAACACTTTGCATTTAGGAAAGAGTCAGAAATAGAAAGAATCATAATTTAAAAGTTCTTGGTCATGGTTAGTGCTGGGCACGCCAGCTGCCTCACCTGGGGTTCTGCCTCCTGGCTTCGGTGGGCTCCGGCCAGTGGCAGGTCAGCACAGGAGGATGAAGATGGGCGGGGGCCAGTGGAAGGCTAGGGCCGGAGAAGGGAAGGGGCACGGGGGACAGTCTGAACTGACACCCTCCATTCCCCTCTAAAAGTAACGCCCCACACTGGCTGAACCCCTTCAAGTGAGGCCCCAGCTTCCCTCATGCAGCCTTCCCCACACAGTCCCCTAACTAGAAGGTGAGTAACTGCTCCTTCCCTTTCCCTGTTTCCCCGCTTCCCTGAGAGGCCAGGACTGAGCCCTCGCCCTTGTTGGAGCATGGGTGCTGCTCTCTTTTGGTGTTCTTTCTTCTCAGGACAGAGACAGAAAAGCCTAAGCAAAACCAGAGGACTTACTCGGCTCAATGAGATGAGGAATTTCTCTCTCTTGGCTCAGGGTCTAGAAGAGTACCTTGAGAATGGTGGGCACTCAGTAAGCATTTGCTGGGTAAATTGCTACTCGTCTACATTTTATGAAAATTATAATTGTTAAGAGGAAAAAGATAATATTTATGATTTGCCAACATAGAAATTAAAAATAAATTCCTACATGCCTATAACCCCTCCCATCACATCTATTTTTATCAAACACTCTTTGCTACAAATATATGAATAAAACACGTATTAATGAACGAGAGTGACAGTGGCAGTGCCTTAATGGAAATAAGTAAAGAAAGATGTTCACTACCTGAGGCAGGATACACATGTAGGCAGGAGATAGCTCCTGCTTCCTCCTTCACCTCCCCGCAAATACACATGCCCACGGGCACGGCCCTTATGTACTAACTATGGATCCCTACTGGGCGTCTGTGCTGCCTCCAACCTGGGAGTGGAATGGTGAGTGTGCCAGACCCTACCTTCCCCACCGCCGAGAGATAAGACGTTGTCAACCAGCTGATGGGGCAGGTGGGAAGAGAGGGGTGTTGTAGGCTCCGGGGACAGTCGCAGGCCCAGAGCTGTGGAGAGTGAAGCATGGCTCACTCAGGCAACCGAAGGAAGTTCCTTCTGGCTGCAACAGAGTCTGAAAAATAATATTGAGAAGTTAGAATGGAGAAGTTAGTAGGTCAGACTATGAAAGGCTTTATATTTGAGGGAGATTTAAGATTTAAGGGAGTTGATATTTCAAGCCAGTTAAACGCTCATAGACCGAGGAAAAACATCGTAAGGGAAATGACCATTCTTCCCCCTTCTTCAAAACATACACTCACACAGTTTATAGTTCCCATTTGGGAAGAAGTTTGGGGCCCAACAGTGGCTGCAAAGCAAGGATTCTCTAGTTGACATTAACCCATATTCTTCAACCTAGTTAACAACTATGCAAAGCAGCTAATTGTTACTATGTGTGCATTATCTTACAGGAAATGTTTTAAGAACTTCAATGCTTGAGATAACAATAGATAATCTCAGGAGGTAGTTACTGTTGTCTGAAATTTACAGATAAGGAAGAAGAGGCACAGGGAAGTTAAGTGGCTTGCACAAGGTCACACAGTAAGTGGTAAAGAATTTGAAAAGTAGTGTGGTGGGGGTTGGAAATAATTGCTTTGCTTCTCTTATAGAAGGTAGGTTGGGGAAGACCTGGGGACGACACTGATTTTGAACACAGACAATAAGGGCTATGCAGACAATCTTGCTTCCTAGTGAGACAACAAATTGTGCACACACCTGATACCGTGGCCTGGAGAACAAGTTTAGGGAATGGCCAGTAAATTAAAAGTTTGTTTACGTGTTGAAATTGACATGATCATAAACACAGCAATTAAATTGTTTTTCTAAGTGGATAATATAACAGGACTTTTAAAAAAGTTATGGGAGCTATGGAAACTATAAGATGAAATGTGAATCCAAACAGATCAGAAACCAGTAAGTCAAGGCAATGGGGCGTCCATTTTCCTAATTTTAGAATAAAGTCACATTTTATGTTATCATATTGGAGTGTTTAAGAGTGATGTACCAGACAACCACTTGAAAATGGTCTATACTGTAATTATATAATTTTAGCCCAGTTCTATAATTTGAGTCAAATACACTCTAATAGTTTTAATAGAAGCATACATTTAATCTTTAAGAAAAATAAATCAGGTTGTTTGACACCAGCAGGTGGCGCCCTAACAAAATAATTTGTGTGCCATCGGTGCACTTCTGGCCACCGTCTGTGCCCTCCAGTGCGAGCAAGCTCCCTGTGACTGGACAGGAAGGGCAGAAAAGGGAAAAACCAAAGATGATACTTTCTCTTTTTAAGTAAGATAACTGTTATTGAGGGAGGAAAAAGCAGAAAAAACAGTTTATTTAATATTCTTCATTTTGTGAATATCTAGCTAGCTTCATTCATTACTGTACAAAAACAAAAGAAAAAACACACCTCTATAAATCTGTGTAAAGTCCAACTGTAAAAGGTTACATCATGACATTGAAAGGAATAAAATGGACCGATCTATATATTTTCCAGCTGAAAAGCAGAAAGCCATTGGGGGAAACAAATATTCTTTTTGATGGCTTTACCTGTCGGAGATGACACTAGAGTTTTGTTTCGTGTGTTTTTCTACAGTTTGAGATCTTAGACGTGAAGTTCGCGCTGAGGCTACCTGCCGCAGCACCCATGTTGATTTCAGGCCTGTTCAGTTTGGATTGTTCCAGCTAGGTAACTGGTGTTTGAACGTCCCCCCTTCCTCTTCACGTGTTAACTGTTGTTTTTAAAGCAAACACGGGATCTTATGTCCAGATCATGATAAACACATCTAAAGGAATGAGTATATTCCTGTTTTGAGAGGGGTCCGTGCTACCACTTTTTTGTTCTTCTCCCTCTTGTCGTCCTTTTGCTTAATTTGGGTTATTTGATTTAAGAAATCAACCACATGGGCAGTCTGCCGACTATTTGATTCTCTGAAATGAGTAATGACCCAAATTCTTCACCTTTTTCACTCGGCCTCCTCACCTGCCTCACTCTCCTAACAAATAATTATATAATTATAATCTTGTCTAAAGATTTTAGTTTATAATTAACTTGCAAGGATCAGCAAGAGAAGACTCAGACTTTGGAATAAAGTCACAAGGATATATTCTTATAATTAAGAATACTGCATGGCATATTTAAAAGTAAGTAGGAGAGTGGATTTTGAACACTATTATCCTACGAAAAAATTTTGTAACTATATATGGTAATTGATGCTAACTGCACTTATTGTGGTGACCATTTTGCAATATAAAGCAATAGCAAATCATTACATTGTATATCTGAAACTAATATAATACTATGTCAATTACACCTCAGGGGAAAAAAGCAAACACAGGAAACTACCCAGGATTCAGGACCAGCCCTCACTCTAAGATGGGAGCTCCAGGTATGAGGCGGCAGCAACAGTCTACAGTCAAGACCAATCCACTTTCCTTGAACCCTTATGGCAAAGAAGGAAGAAAGACATGAAAGGTTATGTGTGACTGGGTTCAGGGCAGGCACAAGAAGATGTGGCCAAGTTGCGAAGACCAGCAGGGATCTGAAAGAGGAACAGATTTCTTATTGTTTCTCCGCCTTCTTGCTTGAGAAAAGACTAAAATTAAATATATAATTCCATCCTCTTCAAGACCTTGAATGACAAGAAGGTAAGGCTAAGCAGCCTGATTAGTTATTTTAGGGAACAGGAATGTGTGAGTCAGACTAATTTGCTTAGTGGGTGAAAAAGGAAAGGTGAAGGGGTTAAGATAAATATATATATCTATAAATCTATATCTATATCTATCTATCTATATAAATATTTATATATATGCTGATATATATATCACCATACCATTGTATATGTGTGAGTGTGTGTGTGTATGACAACAGTGTGGTGATAGCTAGAGAGAACCAGAAATGAGGGTGGGGGAGGTGGAGGTGGGCAAAGAGGGGTAAATGGGGACAGAGAGAGACTTGACTTTGGGTGGTGAGCACACGATGCCGTGTGCAGATGATGCTGAGTTGAGTTGTATACTTGAGACCTGTATGGTTTTGTTAGCCAATGTCACTGCAATAAAATAAATTTTTTTTTAAAAGACAGAATGATACTGGAGGCAAATCCCTCTCACATGAAGAAAGAAGATCACTTCCACCAAAGCCTAGAAAAACAAATGAAGCCAGCATTTTGAAGATGAAGTTCACGATGAAGGGAATGAATCTCAGTGAATTAACAACCTGTCTTGAGAAGTTCATCCAGTTTCTAATAATAATGATTAATGTTTGTTGAGCACAAACTACAATTTGAGGACTCTTGTAAGCATTTTACATCAACTAATTAAGTGCTTATAACAATCCTATAATCTTGGTGCTATTGTACGTACACGTGAAAGCTGAGGAATCTGCAGCATGAACAACTTTACCCAAATTACTCAGGTGGTTCGGCTCCACGCACAACCACCGGATCACCTGTCTAATTTTCTGTGAACCTTTTTTGAGTACTGAATGTTCATCTGGGAGAAGTCCATTCCCTATCATTATCTAAATAAAGATGGGGAAATACTGCAAAAAGAGAAGGTGCTTTTTCTTTACAGAATTTTGGAGCAGTGGAACTTTCTGTGTTGATAGCACAGCTCAAAACGGCCACATTTTTTTCCAACCTGCAGACAAGGTTCAGCTGTGCTCACCTCAGAGTGCCTGGTCCACACAGCAGATCCATCAGTGTCTGCAGAAGGGGAAAGTTTCTTCTTCTCAAGAGTGACGTCCGGGAAAGAGTGCTTCGGGAGACAGTGGGAGACACAGAAAGAAATGCAGCAGCAGGTAGAGACGGAGGAAAGGAAACCAGTGCTTTAAACAAATGCACGAGGCTGACTTGGAGTCACTGCAGAGAGGTGGCCAGCGAGGGAACATACTAAAATGGTTTTAGTTCAACAAAGGAGGCCTCAAGCCTCCTTTCTGTGTCCAAAGAGAACGTGTCTGGGTATCAGAGCGAAGTGCTCTCAGTTCTGGGTATCCGTGCTCTTGACTATGAAAAGCATTCTAAAGTGGAATTATGTCTGGGGACCCATTGACCAAATGTCAAGTTATCAGTGTCACTTGTGAGTCTATTCTGCCTTAACACTTAATGCTGCCAGACTTGCCAGCACCCTCCCCCATCAAGAAATAACAGTCTTAGGCCTATTTTCTTCACTCTTCTTCTTGGGATTCCAGACTGGGGATGGTTCCTGGGTCTTCTCCTTAGCAACTGTCTTTTCACAACTCATTTCCTATCATCCCAATTTGTTTTCCCACTTTATCCTAAAGAACTCCAAGGAGGGAAGCTAATCAAACCTATTAAAGGCAGAAGTTGGGTAACTACACTCATTAGCACTCTGAAGATTTCTCCCTCTTCTGTGTATTATCACCATCAAGGCTGGGCTGATGTTTAGCAAAGAGCACCTGTCAAAACAAAAGAAGAGTTCACACCTTACAATTTTAAGCCCCAGGTAAGAAACTCAGCCTGGTGGATCCGCAAAGAGGAAGACAAGAAACCTGAAACTGCAGGACTCGGGTAGAGTTAAGTGAGTTTCCTCTGGGTACCAACAGGCTTTTGTTTAACATGATTAAATCCCCTTTGTTTCATCACAGACATCACTTCGAAAACAAACAGTGAGATCGAGATAAAGGCCTGGAGCAGCATTCTGTTTCTGTTTCTCTTTCTTCTCTTTCTCAGAGACCCATCACCACCTCTCCCTCAGTGGACAGGCTTAAAGGAACTTAACCGGCTCACAGAAAATTGATGAGCCGAGCTGAGCAGGTGTACAGGAAGGCTTTGGGCTGCAGGGTGAGGAATGGAAAAGTGTGAAGCACTATGTCCACGACCAGATCAAGCGATAAGAAGACCGGCTTCCTTTGCTAGCTAATTAATTGTCTTTCTTTTCAAAACACAGCCTTTGATTTCAAGGAGCACCTGAAGAAGATAAGACCTAGTCCTAGTGAAATACAGCCACCACCCCAAAACTCCTATTGGGGTTGGCGCTGGGGGATGGGCAGGGCAACATGCAGACAGAGAGGATGGAGAGGGGCGGGCGGAGGGAGACGTTTGGGAGTCAGGAATCCACAGGAACGAAACCACAAGCTATTGACCAGCGGGGAGACGGCAGTCAACTGAATTCTCTCCGGATGAAACAAAATTGAAACTGGTGTGCACTTCCAAGGCAAGCTTTCCTGTAGTATTAAGTTGTTTATTTCACTGATGTTAGACAACACTAAGTCCTTTTCCTAAACAAAACATGGACGTTGTCAGCGTTAACAGCTACTCGGAGCTGACAGAAGCTGGGGTCATCCATACACACATTTTAATTATCTCCTTTCAGTCAGGAACATCATTAGACGTTTATTATTACCAGCCACTATCTTGTGATCTTAATTGGCTTCCTTCACAGACGACACCACGAAGCCAAGGCAGAAGCTCTGGCAGCCTCCCAGAGATAGTGACCAGATCTGTGACACTTTACACTGATACTGTCTTCAGCTGGGTAACAACCATCAGTTTAAGTTTTAATGCTAGACATGAGGTGGAAGCTTCCTTTAACACCTGTATGCAGAGATGTTCCTGATTCCTTGGTGTGAAAAACACACGGAGAGGTAATGACTTTTCATACACCTCTGTTAGGGTTACAGAGAAATCGTCCGTACCCAGGAGAGGGGTATGTAGAGGAGCCAGTTATTTCCTGTGGCTCTCTTGGATCCTGGTAAAATGAGAAAAATAGTTTGCTGATGAAATGGAAAAATCTGGACCCATTGACATGCAAATTAAATCTGCAGTATGGGCCACAGTTATCTGGCTGCTTGCTACTCAGAAAGTGTGGAAACACCCTTAAATTAAGAGTTGGAATTAATAATATTGGGCCTGAATCAATAATAGTTATTAACTGAATTTCCAAAGCAATTGGAATTATGTTGGGGATAACGGCAAATTTTGAGGCAGGGGGAAAAAGAGAATCATTATGAAGTAAACATTTTGTTGTGCTCTGTGGTGGGTAAGAAAGAGAAAGGTCTTTCTGCGAACAGAATTAGTATCTTTTTCTTTGCAAAAATAAATATATAAGTTCTGAAATTTTGAACACTGGAGTCCACTCTCTGTAATGTAAGGCTGACAATGTCTTCGGGAACAATGTTACTTGCATACCTTCTTTTTATAGATAATTATAATATTGCTTGTCCTCTGGACCTTTCTTATCTTTAGGAATTTAGAGAATATAAATATAGGGGGATAAATAGTAATGGAAAAATGCAACAAAATATTTTTAAAAGAAAATGAAGTCACAAATATTCTAACTTTGAGTAAGTTTCAAAATGGGAGTAAAATTTTGAACTCTGCCAAAGAGAAAAAAATAATTCTTGGAAAGCTACATATGTCAGTGGCTTACTTGTTCAGAATAATAGTGGTTAGAAGGTTTATTTATATTTAATATCATTAAGATTCAAATAATATTGAAATTAGCAATGTATTCTTGACTTATTCTTTTAAAAGAGATGCTTGTCATTTATTAGAATCTGTAGATTTAAGGGATACGTCTAGAAAGGTTATTTCGGAAAGAGCCTAGTAAGCGGGTGTACCCTTACCAGTGTATTCCCACTCAATGAGTTGAGCTAGTGCAGACATTAAAGTCTTGGGAATGAACCATCAACCTACTTTGCCATTTCCCCGGAATTTTGGTGATCAGGGCATTCATACATCCACCTTTTCCTGGCAGTTACTCCACAGCAACCCGGAACGCATAGGCTGCGTTCCAGGACTTTTTATTTCACTTTTTAAAAGCATGCAACCATCTGATTATAGGTAAATGTTATACAAATTTTAAAACTATAAAGAACAAAACTAAATTTAGTTTATATAATTCCTGGGATGTGAGGTCTTGTCATGATATCCATATGTAAGTATGATTTCTAATCCACAACTATAGGTTTAAGTTTTAAAAGGTATCTCAAGACGTGACATTGATTTGATACATTCCTTCTATAAATACAGCTGAATTCTCGGTGAGAAGAATCTTGAAATAAAGAAAAAATATTGGATGAAAATTTCAACTCATCCTTATTATTATGAGACAGCTAAATATGGCTTAAACTGTATACACATTGACAATTAAATAAAATAATTTTCTTCGTTCACTACCAGGCATAACCTCTTGGCGGCTCCACTTCTGTTAGTGAAAAGGTCATCTTTTGCTTCCAGAAAATAAATGGTTTCCTCCTCATCTTCATTTTTTGTTTACCTGATGGAGTTCCTCTTTTAAGAAGATCTGAAAATTAGCTTTATGTTTCAACGGCTTTATTGTATTGGAACAGGATGTGGAAATACAGCTGTTTAAAATGTAGTGTGAGCAAAAAGGCAATGAAATATTATTTTTAGGAGTTATCAAAATCAGGGTGCCAATCACTCTTAGAAGCAGGGTAAAAATTACTTGCACTTCAATATTTATATTTATATTTATTATAAGAAAAAAGTTTTTTTTCCTAGGAAGAAGGTGCAGAAAAGGGCACAGTATTAGCTAAATATTGTACCTTCGAACATCACTCATTTCCTTCTCAATAGTACTGAAAGGGTCTAATTTATAAGTTTTTCCATCTCCCTGTTATGCTGGTTTGTAAGTTCTGACACTGCTACTGGTATGTTAATGAGAAGCTAGCGTTCCATTAAGAGAAAACCATATGCTCTGCTGCCTACTGTGAAAGAGAAAGCATGTAATGTGGCTGTTGCCTTAGCAACACATTAATTCATTTTGTCAGTGTTGGCACAGATCATTTCATTTATAAGAAAACAAGTATAATAGTTTACCACATCTATAATATTTACAGTGTTTCTGTTACAAAACAGTGACAAAATGAGTTTAAAAAATAGAGTTGGTATAATATCATTAAAATATGGAATTTGTGGTAAAAATTTTCTCTGTAAAATTGAAAAAAAAATAAAGATTGGTGTAAAATTTTTCATCCCAATCCTACTTAAAACATTTTAACACCAAACTGTTTGCTTTTGTAGCATATTTGTATTATACTAATAACGTGTGTCTGCTGCAAAAAATTTAGTCCATGAAAAAACACAAGTGCATTAACAGTTTTTAATGAATGCTAAACAAAATATTTCATACAACAGTTTTGTTAAATTACAACCATTATAAACCTAATCGTATGCTAGTGTGTTACTCATAACAAGGCTAAACATTTGTCTAGTTTTATCTGTTCTTCCAGATGTTTATTAGTATTCTAACACTCCGAAAATATTTAAATTAAACCACTCCATTTTCTCATGTGAATGCATTTTGGGTTTTATTGGCAGAAAACCCAGTCACATGTATATCTTAATAAATATAGCACACTGTATATGCTCTATGCATTAAGTGATACTTGATGTGGATCAAGATGATCCAAAAGCATGATAAAAGAGAGAGGCGATCAGAGGAAAGACAAGTTCCTGTTTGTCAGCATCTGCACCTGCAGCAGGGTACCAGTTCTACCCGTCCCTAGGGCATTCCACACCTGTAAACACACATTCTTAATAACACACATTTGCATCTGTGGTGTTCACCTATCTTCTTTCACCAATAAAAAGGGGACTGTGTCTGAGATGGAGACCAACTATCATTTACCAGTTCAGGTGATGATTCAAGTTTTGTATCACTTCAGAAAAGCATATATCCCTTTACATCAGAGCTGTACAAAGTGGGTGCAAGGCACCGCGGAGCTGCCCACCTAAGTAATGAGTAGCTGATTAGAGTTTGAACATTACGAAATACTTTCCTAAAATATCAGTGCTCAGTGGGTTGATCTAAAGCTTCCTGAACGAAATGTAGGTATTTTAGTGTTGACTTGGCTCTATTCACAGCAATGCTCCCAAGTTTATTGGGATTCTTTCTAAGTAGAACCCAGGACCTGAAAGCACTAAGAATCTCCTTTGCAGACGTGCAATGAGATTACTCTGGGAAACATTTCAGAAAATAAAATTTATGATTAGCTTTGATGAAAATGACTTTAGTTTTAACTTCATAATATCTGCTTTGATAGGAGTAAAATACTATGAATGGCTACAGCACCAAAAGAGAAATTGTAACCAAACATCAACGTGATTTTATATGATGGGGAATTAAATGTCTCTGAAATGTAATCATATCACATTGACTCACCCAATAAAAGTAATTCAATGAAGTATTTTATCTAATTCATATGTTTTTACTTATTAGTTTGTGGTACTCGAAAAATAAAACCGTAAACTTTTTAAGAGCCTTCTTTCAACTCGCGCTATTTCTATCAATAAAACTGGTTTGTC
>VMDR010029134.1:0-12873 GCA_007922815.1 Macrotus californicus | reverse complement strand
GACGAGGGACTGGGGCATTCATGTGACTGAGCCCTCTTCCAACAGTTTCTCCAGCCTCAGTCAAGGTGACTCAGTGCTGCCCAGTATCTAGGCCATAACCTCCTGAGGCACTCTGAGCCAAATCACCCAGCTAAGCGACTTCTGAATTTCTGACCCACAGAAACTCTGAGATGAAAACGTTTGCTGTTTTAACATGCCAACATTTGAACTAATTTGTTACATGGTCACAGTTATCCAGCACAGGAAAAAAGAGAAGAAAGAACATCAGAGCAGATGGAAGCAAGTGTCAAGTTTGAAAACTATAAGGCAGATAAACAGGGACGTAAGACAGGCTGCAGGTGGGGTCGAAAACAGGTGGATGAATGATTAAAAATTAATAAAAGGAGCACTTAGACTCCAGGATGTCCTCTCCCTAACCCCAAACAGAGCAAGACAAAGAGTCATCCCTGCCATTTCGGCTGAAGTTGTATGGCTTGCTCTCTGCAGGGCGAGTGGGTTCTGAGTCCATGGGGCACAGCTTGGAAAGGACTACATAGTTTAAATAAGGTCAATTAAATGGGAGTCTACTTGGTGATCAGCAGGAATCCTGCCTGAGTCCCCTGATAGTCTGCCAGAATTTTAAAAACTAGAGGTATAACCCCTCCCCAACAAGAATCATAACTGAATGATTTTCTTCTTTGGGGACCATTCAGTCAGCACGAGGGAAAGAATACTCTCAGGAGTGCACAGTTTCGCAGTGAGGCCTTGAGTGCTGGATTACTGCTCTGTGATCCACACCGGGGTGGGCAGAATTCTAAGATGGCCCTTGATCCACAGCCTCATGTAATCCCCTCCTCTGAGCCTGGGGTGGGGGGGTCATGAATATGATGAGATATCACGTCAGTGATAATATTACCGTATTTGATAAAGGTGGAAGGATTTTGCAGATGTAATTAAGGCATTTCACCTGTTGACTCTGAGTTAAGAAAAAGGGAGATAGATTATGCTGGGTGGGCCTCACTCAAACTGATGAGCCCTTGAAAGAGACTTACAGCAGCTGCAGATGTGCCCCTTTTGGCCATAAAGTGGCAAACTGCCATGTTGTAGAGAGGGCCATGTCCCTAGGACGTGAAGACAGACTTTAAGATCTGAAAGCAACCAGTGGCCAGCAACCAGTAAGAGAACATGGCTCTCAGTTCTATGACAGTGAGAGTTTTTACAGTTGAGTTCTGTCCACACCCGGAATGTACATGGGAATAGACCCTTTCCCAGTCAAGTCTCTGGTTGAAATGCAGCCTAGCCAATATATCCTTTCAGCCTTGTGAAACCCTGAGCTGAAAAACCATCTGAGCCATGCCTGGGCTTCTCACCTACAGAGCTGTGAGATTATGAATGGATTTTTTTAAAAAAGCACTAAATCTGTGGTCATTTTCTATGTGACAATAGGAAACAGAAATGAATGTACACACTGCTGGACAAATTCTGCCAATTCAAACAGAATTGCCATTTATTACTTTGCTCCTCTTTAATGTGAATGGGTAACTCAAAATAATTAGACTTTGAAGAAAGACATTAATCATAGACAATGAAATCATTTTCTCAGAATTGAAGGACATGAGTGGTCACATTAATAAATCCATTGAGTATCCAGCAAAAATGAAAAAGATTCAAACTGAAATGGTGTGTTGTAAGATTTCAGAACACAGCGGATAAAGATGAGATCAAACTGATCTACATTAGATTTTCAATAATATATGGAAGTAGAAGAAAAGAGATTAATACCTTCATATACCAAGAAAGTGCCCCCCTCTTCCCTGAGTTTTATACCAAGGCAAAATAAGGGTATTGTGTTATGGTAGAAGAAATAATGTTTTTGGTAGACATGAATCTTCTCAGAATGTTACCTCCTGTGCCTTTTACGGAAACTCTTGGAGGTTATGCTGTTCAGAAGTCTAGAGAGTACACCAAGAGAAAAGATGATCTCAGTTCTAGAAAAGCAAATGATCTAGAGTTAGATCTAGCAGAAGGGTGGTAGTGAAAGGGAGTTTCGGGAGGAGCTGTATCCCAGGCAAGAAGAATAGCATGAGAGGGCTGGGTGCAGAAGGAGGCTGCGACAGTGGAGGCCACCTGGGAAACCAGGATGGACGGATACTTTGATGGGTTTGAACACATGGGAAATGCTTTGTCTTCGTAGGCTCTAATGGACTGTTACAGAAAAAGGAACAATATTTATTAGAAAACAATACAAATTCAAAACTAGGGGTAATGCTTATTTCGGAAAAGTGAAAAATATTTTTAAAGGTGCTTACTCATGTATAGTACCTGGCTCAGCATCAGTGAATAATTGTAATTGTGTACTAACGTGTACAGAGTGTTTATTTAACCCAATGTTATGACATGAGCTTATTGTAAGAGTGGAGAGGAGAAAAGAGAGAACAAGGGCTCTTGATGTTAAAGATCTGACTCTTACATACAACGATAGAGAACACATGTGCTTTCTAAAACTTGTACGTCTAGAAACAGCAGTATAGATACAAAGTTTCTATATATGCATGAGTAAATATAAGAAGACACAGCTGAAAAGAAAAGGAATGGAATTAGGAAGTACGAGGAAAGAGGAAAAAGACCACTTTTCATTGCCAGCTTTTTTTATGCTACTTGTGTTTGTTAACTGAGTGTATGTACTACTTTTATCAAATAAAATTTATTAAAAGGATCATAGTAAACTAGTTATAATGCAAATATGGTAGAAAATATGGGAAAACATTTTCAACTAAATGTGACAGTCAACAAGATGATATTTATTCAAATAATTCACTCATTACCGGGGGAAATATGACACGTCGTCATGGTTGAAAATGAGTGATGTGGATTCAGACTCCACTTTTGAATCTCGGTTCCTTTGACCCTCTTATTTGTGGGCTGGATACGTGATTTACTCCTCTCTCAGAAACAACACCTACACAGCAGAGTTCTTGGGAAAATGAATCAGAGGAAACTTATGAAGTGTTTTGAAAGGACCTGGTAAGTAGTAAGTCAGTATATATTAGCTATATAAATTACTAGGCAGTACTATTTACCGAGAAGATCTAGGTACCCAGAGCTGTCCTATGTCTGTGTGCAAAGTAACATGGATGATTCAGTAATGATTCCTGCATTTGAAGTTGGCCCTCTAGTTGTCAGTCTAGATAAAAAGAAATGAGGAAATAAAGTTGCAAGTTTACAAAGCTAAAACTGTTTTCAAAATTCAAATCCTAGTAAGTGACCTGTGCTCTGGAAGCTTTCAGTGCTCTGAAAGAAACCAAGTAGTAGGCAGCGTGTGTGTGTGTGTGTGTGTGTGTGTGTTTTGAGGGGTAGAAGCTATACTTTTAAAGGTTTTCATTTGTTGCTCAGAAGAAGATAGTATTTAAGTCACAGCCTATATTAATCTGCCTCAGACTGGATGCCTTCCACAACAGAATTTATTTCTCACTGTCCTCAAGTCTAGAATTCTAATACCAAAGTTCTGACCTATTTGATTTCTGGTAGAGTCTCTCCTCCTAGCTTGCAGATGACCATTTTCTTGTGGTACCCTCACATGGCCTTTGCTCTGTGTTCCGATGGAGAGAGAGGGGAGAGAGAGAGAGAGAGAGAGAGAGAGAGAGAGAGAGAGAGAGAAAGAGAAAGAGAAAGAAATCCAGCACTCTGATGTTTCTTCTTATCAGGTCTCTCATCCCATTGGGTCAGACTCCACTTTTATGACATCATTTCATCTGAATTACTTCCATAAAGGATTAATCTGCAAGCACAAAGGGGGTTAGGGCTTCAGCATATGTATTTTGAGTGGACACAAGGCCAAAACCAAGAAGGCAGACTCCATGCTAGGGTCAAGGTGAGAACAAGTCTGCATGCACATTGGCTTGTTTTGGTAACTGAAAGAAGCATAATGCGGAAAGCAGAGTTGGTAGGTTTGGGCATGCATGCAATAGGAAAGATGGGAATGGAATGGTATGGCGAGGACCTTTAGGTGCTGACTTTTGGATTTTCTTTTAAATGTGTGTGTGGGGGGGAGCAAAGGTATTCAGCCAGTGGTAATACATTCCAATATATACAGGTATTTTAGAAACATCATTAGATCAGCTGTACTGAGAATAGACTGGCTGTAAGTAATCTTTCTGTGCTTGTGGCCCAGCAGAGCCAGCCCCCAGCAGTCATATGGAAATGTGTTGGTGTGATATTTGGTGTCGGGATGCCTGGTGAGGTTCTATACTCATCTGGGCAGAGATGGGGGAGTTGTGGTGGGCAGAAGAATCAAACTTTCTGAAATTATCTGGCAATTTCCACATGAGGAGAAATAGCCACATGCCAATGCCAAGAGTGCAGCTGACGATGTTAGAAGTCAATGGAAGGACCACAGGGATCTCCCTTCTCTTTCCTTCCCCCCGACCAAGACAAAGGCTTTCTAGCATGGGGGAAATCAGACGCAGCAGATGTCAGAAGTGGGAAAAAAGATAGACTCGCAAAGATAGAAAATGCTTGACCAAAGGGACTGTGAACAATCGCTGGGGCGACAATGCCCAAGGCAGGCACAAGGCTTAGAGAAATGGAAAATGCTTTCTCCTGTAAGCTGGCTTTCCATTTTGTTGTAGAGGTTTTTGCTTTTGACTTTTGACCGTCCAGTTCATATTTGATACACTGTCCTCAGTCAAGCAAAATAGCAAAACTTAAAGTAAGCTTTAAAAGAGTTAACATCCTATAATTCAGTTCAGGGAAAAACTGTAGTAAGGGAATTATCAGAGACTCCAAGAATCCCCCATAATATTACAGTGTTATGTTAATCATGCCACATAATACACAGTTTTTGACAGAGTTCTCCCAATACAATGACAGGAGAAAATGTGTGCATATTTATTACAGTTTATAAAACATTATATGTTTAATATATATATATATGTATACATAAAAGGAAATCTGATAAAATATACACTATAAAAATAAATGATAAACTGTTATATAATATGTATACATACATTGTATGGAAACCTACTAAAATATTAACAATGATTTTCTCTGGTGGGTAATGTTACTGATAGCATTTTTAAAATATCAGGTTTTTAAAACTTCTGTAATGATTATTTTTGTCTCCTTTGGTGGTTATTTGCAAAATAAAATAGTACTTTTCTCATTGTAAGATATTCAAACAACATTGAGATAAGGGAAGCGTGCATTTTAAGAAATGCCTTTCTGGGATATTACGTAATTGAAAGTTTGTACAATTCAAACCTAATATAATTCAAGAGTAATTTTTCTATAGAAAAGGCAATAAAGAAATACAATCTAAGAATATAGACACTTCTAATCTAAGCACATATGAGGGGGGATGCAAAATAATCCAGAATTTATTTATAAAAATTTGTGTACTTAGTCTTATATGCTTAAACTTCAGTCACTTTGAAAGTAATCTTCATCTGCTGTAGTACACCTATCACATTTCTTCTACCACTCAAAACGGTTCTTGAACGCACTGATTTTGATGGCTTTTAGTGCATCTGCCATTTATAGTTTCACCTTTCCACATTGGCAAAACGTTTTCCTTTGAGGACTTTTTTCATCCAGGGAAAACAAAAAAAAATCACTCGGGGTGACATTAGGTGACTAGGGAAGATGGGACATGAGGGTCATGCTGTTTTTGATCAAAAACTGCTGAACATTCAGCGTGGTGTAGGCAGGTGTGCTCATAAATCACCCATCATGAAATGAGTAAGCATGTTGAAAGAGTCTTCCAAAAGAATTCACTGAAGCCAAACACAGCTTCTCACAACACCACCAGCTGGTACAGTGATGCAGTTGGGTTCCTAGAACACTCAACTAGTGGGGAAGCCTGTAGTACAAGAGGCCCGTCCTCCAGAAGATAATGCCAGTTGTTTTTTGGATCCCCCTTTGTACAACTCCTAGATGTATTTTTTTCTCTGATGATGATTTTCATTTTATCTAAAATAAAGCTCCCTAAATGAAAAGCTTGACCTTTTTCCTAGAAATTTAACATACCTAATGGAATTCCAAAGTTTCTTTGTTGCTTGACAACACTGTCCAGAATGAGCACTGGCTCTACTAGTTAATGAATTCTAGGACAATACTGTCATAAGATACAGCTATTTTCACATTGTAATAACAGTGAATGTCAAAATAACAGCACAGATGTTATAAAAATTTTCTGGAAATTCTAATGCATATTAAAAACTTCAGGATTTAAAAGATGTACTGAAATACAAAGGAGGGAAGGGGATGTTTCTGTTCGCCAGCTAAAGTGATGCCAGCTAGTGGCAATCAGAAAGAAAATTTTTCAGCAAAGCTGGTTTGCTGGCTTTCACATTAAAAAAATATCTTAATAATTAGAAAGTCAACATTTTATATACCATTGTTTTGTAAAATGCATTTGCACTGTATATACAGTACAACACGATGGTCCCCTGTTCCTCCTTCACACACATTTCATTACCCTCTGTTTTTAAAAGTTCTATTTTAAAAATAGAACTTTTAGGAAATTAAAACAATTGAATTTATAATGATTGATCTGGATTGCTGTTGTCATATTTTTCAGGAAGTCAATGGACAATGTCTCAGTGGTTCCACAGAGATATGCATGTGTGTGTTTCCCATTTTTGTATTTCTGGAGGAAAAAAGGCGCTTCACAGATGGAGCAATATTCAACTTTACTGAGAGTTGCATTCATCTTCCGCCCAAGTCCATGCAACAAGCAAGCCCACTGACAGTTTAATTCCACATTAGGATAATGCCGGGAAGGGAAATCCTATTCGCATGCAGGATAAGGACGTCTGCATAGTGGCTTTGGCCTATAAAATTGTTAGTTGTAAATTCTGAGCTGGCATTATGAGCTTCTTAACTTTTAAACCAGCCTTTTCTTAGCATCCTATTGCCAAGAGTAGATTATTTGCCCCATAAATCCATCTAACCCATTATATTTTTCTGTTTAAAACCATTTAGCAAATAGACCCAAAGCAATAAAATATGCTTTTCATGTGGATTATCTTATTCTAGACATAATAATCGTGTGTATGTAAAAGACTTGGAATGGGTTGTAAAATAGAACAGTTTTGTTTATGAGTATTTAAAGAGAACCGGAAGAGTTCTGCATCTTAATCAAATTGTTATTTGTTTAGTTTTTTTTAAAGCACATGTTGTTTAGAGACTAGTTAAATAAATTAGCCATCTTATAAAATGTTTATTGCCATTGTTCTGGAATTGCCCATTGGCCAGGCAAAAGAAAGATCACTTAGTATGAAAGTGTATCACCTTGTGTCTCCTTTTTTGAAAGTCAGAGGGCATGTTCTGTGCTGCTAAGGTTTTCATCAGGAGGTTTCTATCATCTAGTTAGCTGCATCTTTGATGAGTTATGCCTATGAACACACAAAGAGAACAAGTCCAAATAAAAATAACACTTGCATTCCTCACCAGTAAGCAAGACTTAGGCAGAAAACTAGAATTGTATGAGAATGAGGCCCTTGTTTCCATGTTCAACAAGGAATTTTCAACATTGCCAGCCTTTTAGAATTTCCCTAGAAGCTCTGTTGAAAATGCTGACACACAGTTTTCACCACCAGAAATGTTTGTTTAATTGTTCTGCGATACATCTTGATTAGTCTATTACTTAGCTGTTGCAATTTACTTTTTAAATATACTTTATTTTGATACAATGTGTATATGTTAAAATCCACTCAAAGTAAATAGTTCCTATATTTAAAAAATGTTAATATCTGTGTAACCACTACACGTCAGGATATGCAGAATATCTCCATTTTTCACCACCTCCAAACCCTCTTTGTGTTGAACTAAACCCACCCATCCATCCCTGGCCCTTGGCCACTGCAGAGTTGCTCTCAGCATTAGCCTTGCCTGCCTTAGAATTTCACATAAATAGGATAATGAAGTATTTTCTCTTTTGTCTTTGGCTTTTTTGTTCATCAAATGCTTTTGAGAAGCATTCATGCAGTTGTTGCACATATCCATAGTTCGTTTGTTCTTACTGCACAGTATGTTATTGTGGGTTTATGTCACGTTTTTAAAATTTTAATTTTACCGTAGCTTTTTTATGCCCTTGTAGTTCCACACAAATTTTAAAATCAATTTGTCAACTTCTACCAAAACAAAACAAAACAAAGCAAAAGGTTTCAAGGGTTCCGATTGGGATTATGCTGGCTATATGAATGCATTTGGGAGAACTAAGAACTTCATAGTATCATGTATTTCCATCCATGACATTGGAATCTCTCCCTAAATTTTAGGTCTTCTTAGATTGTTGTCAGAAATATTTTTAATTGTTATTATATTAGTGTTTCATATATTGTGTTGGATTTATCTAAGAGTATTTTGTCTTTCTCATGCTATTTTAAATGGTATTTTTACTTCATTTTCTGATTGTATGCCAGTGTATGAAAAGCCACATGAATTTTTTCTAAATTTCTTTTGATATTCCATCAATTGTTAAATCTTGCTTTCTTTGAAAGAAAACATGTTTACATCATCCTTTGCAATAAGCATGCTTTGAACTTCTTTTTCTTCTTTATTCTACTTGATAGAACCTCTGAGAAAATGCTACATAGAAGTGGTAGGAATGGGTGTCTTGCCTTCCTAACCCAGAGGGGGACCCAGAGAGCAGACAGCCACTGGTCACTATACTTAGAGTTAGCAGTAGGTTTTTAAAAGATGTCTATTATCTGAATGAAAATTTCCCTTTTATTCCTGGAATGTTTTTATGAAGGAACATTGAGTGTTGTCATATGTTAATTATGTATCTGGTGATGTCATCATTTGTTTTTTCTCCTTTATTCTATTAATATGATATGTAATATGTAGCTTTTGATCTTTAAATGCTAAAACAACTTGAATTCCAGGTTGGAGGGGAAAACCTTTTCATGATTTATTAATGGTTTTTATGTGTTACTCAAATGAATTTGTAAACATTTTGTTAAATATTTTTGTCTCTTTTCATAGTGGTTAGCTCACATGTAGTTTTTCAACCCTGTAAAACCACTGCCTGATTATCCTGTTTCTGCTCTGGGACCCAGAAAATGCCACTAGACACAGACCCAGCACTGTCTATGAAGACACCCTGCTAAGATGATCAGGGATAGCTGTCTTAGATGGAATCAGTTCTGTCGTTGATGTCTGAGGTCTACAGTCAAACGCCTGATGATGTCACTTAGAGGGCAGCCAAGGCTTACTCAGAAAAACAGAATTTATAAGAATCATATTTCCACTTACGTCACATGGGACGTTTTCAATACTACCTGCATGTGCTGCAAAAAAATCACTGTTGCCCAGGTTTCATCACCAGGGGTTTTGACTTAATTGTTCTATTTTTACTGCATTGAATATTTATTCATTTGCTTCTGTTTTTGTTTTTGTCTCTTCAGGTGATTGTACTGTAAAGCCGCCATTGAGAACCACCACTCTGAGTAAGTGCAGTTTTTTCTTGTACATTGCTTAACTCTTCCCCATGGAGGATGTACAATAATTTGCGCAAGTTCAACTATAAAATGAGTAGATAATCCTTATAGTGTGATGATCACCAGTGTTTTACATCATAGTCAAGTGCAACCACAAGAGGAAACAGAGGGAAGGAAACAACAAAGTTTATTATACTCAGAGGTCCTAGGAGGCATGGCAGGTCATGCAGGGCCATATGGGAAAGACACCAGGGTGGCCAGGAGGCTGAAGACAGGCAAGCCCAGGCAGGTAGAGGAAGAATGTCTCTGGACTGGTGAGTCTGCGTGTCAGCGACATGCTCCTGGTGTGGCCCTGAGCCTCCTCTGTAAGAACTGCCTACTGCAAGCAGTGGAAGTCTCTCCGCGGCCACAGAGGCATTTCACAATGTCAGAACACAGAATACAGACAAAAAAAAATGTTTGCAATACAACCAACATTCCTATTCTTTGCACTTTGAAGTAATGCCTTCTCAGGCCAATATTATACTTTTTCCTATGGTAAAATGTTTGTTTTGAACCTCTTACTTACATAAACTGGATGTCCTCTCAAAGGTGAAAAGTATACAATTGCTATGCCAAACTCCTACTCTGGTCCCCACTATATTACACGATATGATTCCTTTCAAAAATTTTCCTTTGAGGGACTTAAATCCTGTTATCTAATACCAAAAGAATTATTTAATGTAGTTGAAATTCATTTCTAGTTTAATTAGAATTTAATTTCTAATCATTTTAAAGAGTATCAGCTGCCATAAAGTTAAATTCATTGCTGTCTTACATTTAGTGACATGGCTTCTTAGCAAAATCTGTCAGCCAGAGCCTTCTTGTAAGCAACAAAACCTAATTTCTAATCATTTAAGAATCAAATGCATTATTTGGAACAATACTGGCTGACTCAGAGAACTGATGGGTGGGATAGGAAGTCAGGGTTAGGAAACAGGCATGCCCAAAGGAGATGCAGTCGCCAGCATCGCAGCCAGGGTCCTGCTCTAGGACGTGGCTGAGCAATGGAAGTGGCCCTGATATGGGACGTTGGAGACTCCTGTTGTCATCTCAGTCCCTGCCAGCACTGGGCAGTATTCCTCCAGTGTGTCTTCACCACCACACACTACATAATTCTCAATTGTTCCCACATCACACACCTAAGATTCTCTGTCTCAGACTGGCTGGTCTTAATCACAGGCAGATGCTGGAGCTGCTGAGGAGGCAGGAAATGCAAGAGGCAGGCTGTTTGGCTTCTCTGCTGCAGTGGTCAGTTCTCCCCAAACTAGGGGAGCAGCCAGATAATGGTTTGGAGTGAAAAGAAGTATCCTCACTTTGACTCATCCTGGTTGACTTCTGTGGAGGGGAGAATTTCAGATGGAAGTGTCAGATTGTCATCCTTACTTCTGTGGCTCTTCATTCAGCGTCATAGCTCACGAAGACTCTGGTCTCTGTTTAGGAAGAAATCAGTCTTCAGGTGCCTGTTGTCTAACTCTTATGAAAAACCAAGTTCAGAGAAGTGAAGTATCGGAAATGCTTTAATTTATTCTGAATTGTTGTTCCTCCTCCACGTAATCTAGAGTCTACCTTTGACATTGGTTCATTCTTTGAAAATACACATATTCTAACTGGGTTAGTTTTGTGCTCATAGCACCATTATAATAGGCTTGTGTTTTATTTTCTGCCCTTTGCTTTTCTGTTATACAATTAAGTGGAAATCATGATGCATTTACTTTTGCATTTGCTGTAAAAATGGTGTTTAAGATTTTCTCATATTAGTCTTAAGATTTATTTAAATTTTGTGGAGGCGAAGGGTTAAATAATTCAGTGCAAGAAAACTATTAATTTCATCTAGGGAACTGCCCTGTCTCACTGTAAGTAATGTCAGAGAGCAAACATTACTATTGTGTTTGTGTAGCTTCTAAACACTTGTCATTATTTTAACAAAACTCTGAAGGTGCATATGTTTACCTAACTATAAGTGCACTCAAAAAATTGATCTAAATTGTGATGTATGCGTGTGTCTGTATTCCTCCTGAACCACTTAAATTACCCTTTAAAAATATGTGGATTATAAATGATGCCTAAAAAGTTCAGATGAAACAAGAATAAAACATCCACCGATACAGCGGGATTCATTTCCTGTGCAGAGTCATTAGGGTCGGCAACGACTGACGGGGACTTGGGACTTCCATGGAGCGATCGCAGAGGCTGATGTTAATAATAACAAATTAGAAAATGTAAATGATCCAATGTAACGAAAAGTACAACTGTGATAGAAACCCCACAACCCAGAGATAAATTTTATTAGTTTTTATCATATATACATTCTTAGGTTTATATAGATGTTTATCTTTAAATTTCAATTTAATTTTAAATGATTTGGTTTTCTGTTTTATTATGTATGTTAATAGGATTATTAGCTTCCTTGGTACACAACCATTCTTGATTGATTTTTCTAATTCCTCCAATAAGCTTAAATACCAATGAATAAATGTAATATAACTACAAGAATAGACAATTTCAAGAATTGTCTGAATTTTCCAATAAAGCAAAGCTCCTCCCCAGGATTTGCAGCATAATTTTATATTACTCCACTTGAATATCCTTCCATGGTGATACTTTTCTCTCACTGTGTCTAAGTAACAAAATACTCACTATTTTAACAATGCCATGGTGTATGCTGATGAGTTATTTAAAATATATGTGGACCCTGAGAGGACAGGTAAAACTAGTCAAATTACACATGAGCAGCAAAAGAAATATCGATAACTTTCCATTTAAAAATTCTAATGGTATGTATATTATTCTACAATGGCCAACATATTTAAAAAGCAGTTATACAATTATGGTAGATTTCATAAATCTCTGGTTGCTCAACAGCACCATAATAGTCACAGTTTTGCAGTGAAGAGTGTGCTTGTGAAGTTTTTTTTGTTGTTCTATTTCCAGTAAACCTGGACTTACAGGACTAAAGTGCAGTAAACTTGAGGAGTAGTCTGAACTCTAATACTGAGATTAATTTTGTATTTACAATAACTGCTGCAAAGCCTCAGAATCTGTCTCATTATCCCTGGAATTCACAAACAGCCTGGGCTCTTTCACCTGACAGAGTCATTGGTCTCTGTTTAGATTCACCAAGAGAATAACACTTTATGCAAGAAATGTCTTAAACATAGGAAAGATCTCTCCCTTTCCAACACTACAGGTTTATCAGTTATTATAAAATATAGGAACTCGATCCTTATAATAAGGAAGAGCAATTTTTTCCTGAATGATTTTGTACATTTGCAGTGAAACCCACTGAAAATGAATTCTTTCCCAAACTGAGAACCCTACTGAGAATCAGGAACACTGTGGTTGCCCACCTCTCGGGTCCAGACTGAACCAGAGGCAACATTTAAGCATACAGAGATGTAGGCTTATG
>VMDR010029133.1:0-12866 GCA_007922815.1 Macrotus californicus | reverse complement strand
ATTTGAAGCATATATAACTACTGAAAGAGTAGTATCCAGAACATACAAAGAATTCTGGCAAATGAATAAGAAAAAGACTGATCCAGTAAAAATAATAGATGAGAAATCTGGATCCTTCATAAAAGAGCAAAACCAATTGGCCAGTAAATACATAAAAACAAAACAAAACAAAACAAAATAAAATTCACCTCACTGGTAATCAGATCACTACAAATTAAAACCAGAAAAAGATACTAATATATACCCAACACCTTAGCAACATTTTTAAAAGTTGGTGAAAACGCAGATCATTGGGAACTGCACTGGCAGGAATCTTAATGGAGATGACCATACTGAAAAACAGTTTGGCTTACTTGGTAAAGTTGAGCTCACTCATATACTAAGATTCTGGATCCTCACTTCTGGCTTGCTCAGGAACCAGGAGACATGAACAAGAATGTTCACATTAGTGTTGTTTATCTTAGCCCCAAATTAGAAATAATCAAAATGTCTGTCAGCAGAATTGGATCAATAAAGACTGATATATTCATAAAATGGGATGCTACACATGAATGAGAATGAATAGGCCATGGCTGCACATGACAAAACCAGTGAATCTTATGTTCAGCAAGTGAGATAATCTGAAGGATAGTGATTGTATTAGTACACAACTGTCAAAACTAAAAGCTTGTTGGGATTAACATACAGATAGAAAAGACTGTATGGTAAAAACACAGGAAATGACTATCTTAAAAGTCAGGAGAGTAGGAATATTTTGTAGGGTTGTGAGAAGGAAAGAAAATGGGGGAGAGGAGGATTATTTTCTAAGATGTTGGCAAAGTTTTGCTTTTTAACCTGGTTTGAGGTCATGTGGGTGTTTTTTTTATGATTTTTCTTTCAACTGTACATATGTATTTATACACTTCTGTAATCATTTCATGATCGAAAGTACATTTTTATTCTTCTTATAGTACCTAATGTAGAAACTGCAGAAAAGAGAATGTGAACCTCTTTTACAAAAGGTTACTTCTTTTAAAAGTTGCTCTTTCAAAAAAAAGTAGTTTTTTCTTCCTTTACACATGTACAAATGTTGATATTAATTATCATTATTGATCAAAGTTAAGTGAATTCATTATAGATTTGGCGCTGTGTTATGCTAACAATTAATAAGGTACCAGTCCTAAAACAGCTATTTTTGTGATTCTAGAAAGTTTAGTGTCACTGGCTGACATGGAAAACACTGACCGTAAGTCTTGAAAATGACTTGTACACTGGTGGGTTCAGAATGCCCCATAACACATTGCTAGGAGCACCCCTACATTTATAACCCTGAGTGAAACTCCATTTTGCCATTTAAACATTAATGCTTTCCTTTGGGGAGCAAAATTTCTACATGAGAAAAGCGCAACAAAACAGCAATTATGTAAATTGAATGGAAGAAAACCAGTAGTGTCCTGTTTGAGGCAATTTTCCCCATAATGAGTGTTGGGGGAAGGAGGAGAATGGGAAGGACTGGAGGTTAAAAATGGGAAATTGTGTATGTGTATGTAATAAACTTGCACACAAAGCAGATGCACGGTGTGGAAGTCATGTATAGAGGCAATAATCTGTGACAGAAAGATTTACATAATATTCTTTGAGGGCAAGTTCCCCATTTTAAAAAGATGGTGAAATGCAGGCAGCACGCCTGACTGTAATGAATCTAAATCAGGTAAATAATTTGCACTCTCAGATTATGCCCCACCCCCAGTCCACACTTGCTTAATGGATCTATTACAGCTTAGAGGGTAAAGAGAACTGAAGTCACCCTGACATGTGGCTGTGACATAAGTGAAAACACTATATTTTGGAAGGTACTGATAGACCTTCACAATTTTGATCTTGCAGATCATAATTAATAATTAGTACATTTACAAGCGGAAGAAAAAAACTCCCTAAATCATGAAAGGAAGGTTGTTTTACACACACACACACAGAGCCAAAAACTGGCTTAGAGGATTCTAGGTTACACGGAATGCTGATTTTCCCTGCAGTGGATCAGTGCCATAAGATGAACATTATGTAAAACATATATCTGTGCCCCTTCCTCTCCCTTCTCCTTTTTAGCAATACATTTCCATTAGGTGCTGTGATGCATTTTGGCAGAAGAAGGAAAACCAAGAGCACAAGATGCTGTTCAACTCACATGATGTCACTCAAAATGGGGTAGGGATGAGATCTGTCTTCCTTTAAATGTGATGACTACTCTTACATTTTAAGCTTTCCCTGCTTTTATTTATAATCACGTCCCTTGTTTGTTATGCTCTCCATTAGATTCAAATAATTTTGAGTGACTTTACCCTCTGCTTGTAAATTGGACCTGGAGGTTTTTTTGTGGGGGTGTAACCAGTGCCAGGAGGCTTAATAGACTTGATTTCAGCAGCCCCTGAGACCAGATTTATAGTTTTAACTTTTTACCATGTAGTAGCCATTAGCTGTTGCAGAGTCCTGACTTGGATACTTAATACCCTGTCTCTAATGCACAAGTTTCAATTAACCTGCAAACCTCTTGGTTAGTGTAATGCTTAACTAGAGCTAAAGTAATTAACTGCCTATAATTATTACACAAAGCAATATAAAATATTGTTTCACATGTGTGGAAATTAAAAAGAAAATCTGTAAGACTTGGTTTCTTCCTTTGACTGTTGTACATGAATTATATTGCCCATTGTATTTGCATGGCATTTCTTTTTTAAGGTAAACACAAAATACTGAAAGGGCAGCAAATCAGAAAATGTACCTCAACACCAGAGTTGTTGTTTCTTTTCAGGTCATCAGTAGGAGTACTAAAATGAGATGGGCAAAGGGGAGAATTTTAATTAGGTTTAAAAAGGGGGGGAAATACAGTTTATTTGGCAACTGTGTCTGATTTGCTATGGCATATCTTTGTTTAGATGCAGGCGACCGTCAATTATTACTATACATTTATCATCATAAAATGGTTATTTTGACTTATTTTTAAAAAGGAAAAATGTATACATGTGCACACATACACAAAGGGCAAAGCAAGGAGCTCTCTCTCAAGGGTAGGCTATTACTTGCCCGAGCTTGGAAGAAAAGGCTTCTCAATGGGATTATGTCCTCTCTCATAACCTATCAGTTGTCTGATCAGAAATTCATAACGCAGCCCATCTATCGCTCAGCTCGTCCAGGGCTGCAGGATTGAATTTAAATAGGCAAATGCCAGCCTTGGGAATTGACATTCTCTCTGTCTCTCTCAATCTTTCTTTTTCTCCTGTCCTCCTTCCAATCATATTGTCTCTCTCTTCTTTTTCCTATCTCTTTAAAAATTCTTCCACGCACCACCATTTTATATTCTATATGTACTCACGTGAGGAGAAGTTATCAGGAAATGGAGGCTGGATAGTGGGTGAAGAAGCAGGTAGAGTGAGAGGCAGAGGGAGGGAGGGTGAGAGAACGGGATGGAAGGGAATTGTGAATTATTGCTGTCATACCCTTGCTGGAACAGCAAAACCTGGTTGCTTTTCTTTCCTTTTCTTTTCTCTTTTCTTTTTCTTTTTTGCATCTAAGTGGAAATAATTCAGGATAAAATTACTTAGTGCATATCCTTACTCAACCAGCCATATGTCTGTGTATATATAGTGTAAATGCGTCCATTATTATACCCTCTCTTTTTGTGTGGCTGATGTGTAGAAAATGCATTTTAATCTGTACATTGTCGATCTTGGCTTCCTATGGTTCCATGGCTACAGGGTGCCAATTCTATAGAGTTGTAACCTGATGACGTTTAACTTTTGGTTTGATAAAGTAGCAATTTAGATTCTCACTTCCCATTCTCCCTTCCTCTCTTCTCCAACCCCAATAAAAATAAATCAGATTTATCTCTAAGCCCAAAATCACAATGAAAGGAAAAAATTGTTTAATTGATAACACACTAAAACTCTCTGTAGAACTTAAATGTTGAAAGTTGAGAGCTTTTGTGTTCAGACAGATGGGTGAATGTTAATCACACCAGTTGGGCTTTGCTGTACATGATTTAAAAATGAAAATTGCTATGAGAAAACTGCCTATTGTCCTGCCTCTTTTCCCTAAAGAAGGTGGTACAGTTCATTCAACTTTATGTCAGATCGCTAGCTTTTGAAAGTCATGCTCTTTTCTCTCCCTCCCCAATATGTTAACATTGGATTAGAAAGTGAATCTTGAATTAGGAGTTTCATTGTGTTTGTACTAAAATTCCTCTCCTGGTGGCTATAATCTAGAGAATTATATTTCTTGATTTTAATGTTTTCATCAGTAAAGCTTAGTTAAAAAGAAACATGTATAAGTATTTATTTTTAAAAAATCACCATCAATTTGTTGGTATTTAAATTTATTTCATAGGACAAACTACAAATAAATTTTGTCCACATGGGGAAACATATGGTATGGGGATATTGTATAACTTGTAACAAATACCCTACCCAGCCTTAATAAAAATAATGTTCTTTACTATTATGTATATATCTCTGCCTAAGGAAGGATGGTATTTTATACCAGAAAATGTTGCTAAATATTTTCATTTTTCAAATTATCTTTATGTGAACACTACAACTTCCTTTCTATCTTAGGATGTTGAAAACTCATTGACTTTAACTGATGAGAGGTTTGATAACCAGAAGCGAAAGAATCAGAGGAGCTAGTGCCAGTGGTCCAGTTAACCACTCACTGACCCACTAGGGCTTGCAGAATTTCCCTTGTTATCGTGTTCATTTTCAGATGTTGCCACTGACTTGTTGGCACATGACCCACGGAGAATTCAATTAATGTAGTATTTGGTCCAGTTGCTACAGAGGAAGATAAATTAAAACCAAACTCATCAAAGATCCAAATAGGTCTCCTTCTTCTGAGGTTAGTATTGAGAACAAGGGAACTCTCATATTTACTCTCCTTGGCATTTTCTCCATTGTTTTAGTCTGATGAGCTCCCTCCATGTATTGCTGTTATTTAGGAAGGGTTACACTGTACATTTCTGATGGGTAAGGGTTTTATAAATGTATTTTTTTAGCAGCTTTATTGAGATGTGATTCACATCCACTTAAAGTACATAGTTCAAAGGCGTATTCACATAATTCTGGTATATTCACAGAGTTCTTCAACCATGTACTTAATCAATTTTAGGACAATTTCATTACCCCCCAAAAATCCCATACCCATTAGCTCCCAACTTTCCATTTCCTCCCAACTCCCTTCCTCTCACCTCCTTTCTATCTCTGTGGGTTTGCTTGTTTAGGACATTTCCTATCAATGGAATCATGCAATATGTTGTGCTTTGTGACTGGCAGGTATGGTTCTAAACAGCTGCTGGGAACACAGGCCTCTTTGGGAGTTCAGAAAAATGCACATGCACACAAATATTGAGAATAGTGTTGGGGACAATGATCCCTCCCAAAGTTCATGGACCCCCATTTAAAGAGCACCATTCACTTGGCAGAATCATTGTCTATATGAACAGTCAGATTCAGGGGCCACTGTGTCTTCACTGTCCTAGAGGTTTTCCTATTTTCCAATGGCATTTATTTTCTTCCTCAGTGCAATTAGGTAAGGGAAAAGATTAGTAGAGTCTACCTATTGCTTTTCAAAAACAACAAATAGTCATTCAGTAATTGCTGGGATTCACATTTAAGTCACATATTTGTTACTGTAAAATAAAGTGTACAGCCTAAAATAAACTGTACACTTTAGGATGGGTCTAAAGGAAGTAAACATTGTGAATATGGTTTTTATATTTCAATTGTTTTGCCATTTAATTCACTTCTGCTGCATCAAGGTAAAGGGAGAGAAGACTGAGTTTTGGTAGTCCCTTAGGATTCTTTTCAAGTGGGTAGGTAGGTAGGTAGGTGAGTCAATAAATAAGTAAAAGGCATAGGCAGAGCTCCAAAGATGCTGTTTTAGGAACCAAGGGCTTGCCTTTTTGCCAAACAGCCGCTAGTCACCTTTTCTCTCTGCCTATTTACACACAAGTTTTTTTCTGTTAGCTTCCTGTAAGCTGGCTATATAAGTACGAGACTGTTTGTCTTACTCTGTTCAAGCTTGCTATGTATCCAAGCCTGCCCCTGAAACCCTAACTGTTCCATTTTTAGAACAGAATCTTCTAGCAGCCACCAAACAGTCTAGTGTGTTTCGCAGATCTTCTGTGCCATGCAGGACTTGTGGAATTGCAGCCAGCCCGTTGGGTCATTCTCAAGATTGTGTTTTACACGTACCTTCCCATTTCCTACTTCAGACTCTCTGATATTCTGAGCTTCCAAGAAAGCTGCCTGGAGAGAAGCCCAAGTGGACAAATGTCTTTCCTCTGTGGTTTGTTCCAGAGGGGAGTCACAGTACAGTTCAAACCCATCAGATCTCAGTTTGTGAGGAAAGATATCTTGCTAGATTACACATGTTGCTTTTCAATAGATCTTTACTGTTTGTTTTCTTTTCTCGGTTACTTCCTCCTGGCTTTGGTTGTTTTCTTTTGCACATTCATTTTTTTTACACTGGGAATCTTATTTTTATTTTAAGAGCAACAGAATTTGTTGGAAAACCAATTTTACACACACAATGAATCTTTATCTCCATATTATTATAAGCAAGAAGTACTAGGGGATACATGGGACAGAAAGCACAATACATTTATTTCTCATTTTCAGCTATAAGCCAGGGTCTAATTCTGTCTTGAGATTGATTAAAATGAAATATTGGGTTTTGCAGCACTCACGTGTACTGGGCACAAAGCTGTCCCTTAGACATCACTGTTGTTCCCATCACTGTCTCAGTTTTGTAACTTGGGGGCTGCCAGAAAAATGGGTAGGACTTGAGGTCAACCTGAGCTTCCTTTAGTAGTTAAAAGCCAAGGTTGTGGCAACTGGAATTTCTCAGTTCAAGGACATCTTCATGAGTCATTTCCAATACCAAAGGAAATACAAATCAGGCTTTCCCCCCTCCTTTTTAAAACTGTCAAATAGAAAAATAAAAACTGTAAAAATTTGATAAAAAGAAGAATTCATATGTGTGGCAGGAGACAAGTACATACTTCAAAACTGACCTCTTGAAATAAGGTCAAGTGGAGTTCTTTTGCTTTAGTGAAGAAGTTGTTGATTCACAGGAGCTTTGGAGAGGAATTTAACCACATAAGAACTGTAAGGATTACCCAGATGTCAGCTGACATTAGTTTATCTTTTGAGATTTAAATTGGTGGTTTTACAACATGTACTGTTGGAGACTCAAAGCTTTCACCAAAAATGCAGTTAATATCTGGGACTCAGATTTGTTTTTTTGTTGTTTTGGGTTTTTTTTTGTTTGTTTGTTTTTTAGCCTGTCCTAGCTGTAAGGGCTTTCTTCCAGTGACTTCTCAGTCTCCACATTATCCACACTTTATCACGCTGTCAGACTTTCTTTTTGTCCTGGAAATCTCTGCATGCCACAGCCACCTAGATATGGAAGTAAGCTCTTGCTTGCATTGCCCTCTCTGCCCACCCCTGCCAATCATTTGCATAAGACATGCTTGAGGAACTTTGTTGAAGGCTTGGAAGCAAAGGAAGTTTACTTTGCAGCAATCCAAGCAACTTAATAATGAATATTACATGAATATATTCAAGGAAGTTTTCTGATCTCTTAATACCAGAAATTTATGACTACAGTACTTTTCTCTGAAGTTACTTCTTATTCTATTCTACACCCTTCTCATTTCTTCCCTCGTTCTCTCTATCTCTATGTTCATTTGTGAAGAACAGTTTAGCACTTTTTTGGGCTGTTGTTTTTATCTTCCAGTTGGACTCATCTTCCACATGCTAGGTGGCATATGAAAGGGTTTCCTTGAAGATGTTTTACTCCTTAGCATGAATGCTACAGCCTGCTATAAAAAAAAAAAAATCACTCTGCTGCATAGCTCCCCAAGGACTGAGGATGATGAAGGCAGAGAAAAATCAAGCCACTCCCTCAACCCCATAACTTTGGAGGAATCCTGCCATATTTCCTTGGATAGTTCCACTGGTAACACAAGAGATGACATTTAGAGTTTAATTGAATCAGTGAGTTGATTTTAAATCACTGAAATAGTTCTATTTGAATTGTTAAAGTAAAAAAGATTTTTTTTCCTTCAAGAGTAGGAAGCAATTGAAGCTGCAGAGAAATAAAAAAGGAAGGAACTGTTTGAAGTTTTTAGAAGTAAATACAAAAAGGCGTTTTTGGATTGTGCTAATAAATAAAAATGGTGTCTGCTGAAGTCAATAGTTAGAATTTCTCAGGCTGGTTATGAAGCTTTATAAATGAATAAGCAAACAAATCTTGTGGATGCCAAAAATAAAAAAAATCTAAATCCATTTGAAATATAATTTGTAACCATATTTTTTTACAAAAAAAGAAATTTCAGCCAATATAAGGTAGAGAAATACAGTATTTGAAAATCCACAAACTTTTTACTTTTTAAGGACTTTATTTATTTTTAGAGAGAGAGGAAGGGAGGGGGGAAAGAGAAGGAAAGAAATATAAATGTGTGGTTGCCTCCTGCATGCCCCCGACTGGGGACCTGGCTTGCAACCCAGGCTTGACCCCTGACTGGGATTCGAACCAGTGACCCTTGGTTCACAGGCTGGCACTCCATCCACTGAGCCACACCAGCTGGGCCTCAAATTTTTAAAAAAGGTACTATCTGTTAGCTCTTACTAGATCATCTCCACAAAGTTATAACATGACAAAGAAATAATAAGTAAAAGTAAAAAGATAAAAATAACATTTTATTATTAGAATTAAATGAAAGCAGATCCCAGGCAAAATGTTTGGTCTGATGAAAATGGATTGTTAGATTCAGCTCTGCCTTTTGTGTTTTGGTTCTAGTCAA
The DNA here is from genome assembly GCA_007922815.1 of Macrotus californicus. Classification (NCBI taxonomy): domain Eukaryota; kingdom Metazoa; phylum Chordata; class Mammalia; order Chiroptera; family Phyllostomidae; genus Macrotus; species Macrotus californicus. The sequence goes on along the minus strand of VMDR010029133.1, from coordinate 4,030 downwards.
CCTATGTCTAAAATTTATCCTAGTGGAATCTCTGATCAGGTAAAAACAAATGTGAAAATCAGAATTGAATGTTTTTTTGAGAGCTTAAAGAACGATATTTGTATGTGCAATTCAGATTCATTTTGCTCACCAGAAGCCTACTGCTTTTCATCTGTATTTCTACATTGGTGAATCTTCAGTCCTCTTGGTTTTTGAATCTTGGTAAGAATTAACTTAGGGATAGCAGAGTTTTGTGATGTTATCAGATATTTCCTGATGATAACTCCTGGACATCTCAGACCCACCCTATTTCCACATGAATATTTCAGATTGGTGAGAGTGTGGAAAACAAGGCTTAATCTCTTGTTCAAACATTTTGAAAGGTCTAGACATTAAATATGTGCACCTCCTTTGGAGAGGGCTCCAGTGATGTTGAAAACTAGTTTAGTTGGGCATGCAAAACAGCTGATGGATCTGTACCTTTGACATGCAGATTTCCTACTGTGCAGTGGAGTTTCCTTTGGAAGGTATGCTGTTAAATAATACAAAGTGAGAGCCTGAAGAGAGCTTCAATGCTTTTAATAGAACAAATTAAGAAAATGGGATTACTTGAGGGTTCACTATTAAACTGAAAACTATAGCAAAGTTGGTTTGGAAGAAATGTACCATTTCCTGTATCTACATCTGGTTTTCCAAACCTTTGAATATGTTTTCCTTCTCCAGATGTGTAGATATTTGTGCACATGTATATGAGTATGTGTATATAGGGGTTAATTGTTGGTGACAGATGTTTATTTAGCTGACAGATTCAGTGCACAAAGTTTTATTTATGGTCAGGGAAGATACAGAAACAATAGCAGCTACCATACAAGTTAACCAATATTGTATCTGCCATGACTGGTCTAATATAAATACTTCTAGAGAGAGGTGATGGAGTATGAGTCACAAGAAATTCCCAACCTTAGTATGAGTGGTATATACGGTCATGCTCATTTCCCTGTCTTTGGTTAGCTGATAGTAATGGAAGCATTTGAATTATTCTGCAGCATTCTAAAAGACAGAACTCATTTCCAAAGTTTTCAGTTCTTATCCTTTTCATTAAGTATAGCATTCTTTCTTTCTTCTGGGCTAACACCCTTCCTTTGTATTGGAAGTGTCAGGTAGCTTTTCCTTGACTGAAAGATGCCCTACCTTAACTCTGTAGAGTACATCATTTATCAGTGCCCTTGAATGTATGCTTGTATGTTGTGTTCAGTGTGGGGAATTGAGGGGAAGTTTTCATCCTGGTGAATGTGACCATAAGTGCTCCTCTCCCAGTTGGTAACCTGTAATTCAAATAACTCCTTTGACACATAAGAAAAGCTGCAGGGGAAATCACTCATGGAAGTCACTGTGGTATTCTTTCACCAATTTTAGAGAAAGATAGGTATGCAGGGGCTTTAGCTTCTAGAACAGAAGTTCTTATTTGGGGTCATGGATTCCCTTGAGAACCACACACAAACACACACACACACCCATCCTTACACACCCCGATCTCAAGTTTTGCAAAGTATTTTCAGAGGATGCTTGCCCTTCCTGAGACTCATCAATAATTGTATTAAGGCTTAAGCATCCAGGTTAAGACCCCATTATTTAGAGAACCCATACACTGAACATTCTGAACACTAAGATAAAAATCCATTTTTGATTATTATAAAATTGAGGGGCTATGATAACTTACCACTATACCTTGTTACTCTTGGGATTTTACCTCTCAATCTCTCTTCTGATCCTGCCTTTTCCATTCTTTCTCTGATTTTTATCCTTCTCTTACTCAAAGTTCTGTCCCAATCAGGATGTTTGATTCCAATTTCTATCCAGGTTTCCTTCTTATTCCAGTTCTTTTCATTTAAATTTCTTTTCCATTTCTACTCAGCTATGCTTTTCTCCATCTGTTTCCCACATGCTTTAGTTCTTTTAGGGTACTTGACAAATTAGGTCACGGTGCTTGGAGGAACGGGTTTTAGAGTGGTTACATAATTTTGGTCGCAGTCACTCTGCAGTGTGCCAAAAATGTAATGATCACAGTTTTATTTTGTCAATATCAAAATGCAAAGAAAGAGAGCAGGGAAAGATGTGGTGGTGACATTTTACAGGCACATAAGTTTTGATGTAAAACAAAGAATATTGATGTTTTATCCAAAATGTTTAATATTTAATAAATCACTGTGCTACATGAATAATGATCTAGGAAAATCAAGCACTGACTTTGTTTTCAAGGGTGTTTAATGGAAGCTTTTAGTTTTAGAAGTGAACATCTGAGTACCCATAGTTGGTCTTTAAGCTGTTTAATTCTGTGCCACATTGTAAAGTAGATTCTGTTGCAACCAATGAAAATGAAAACCAATGAAGTGTCCATTTCAAGATACACCTTAGAATTAAGCAAGTTCAATCAATGGAAATCAATAGAATGTTAGGAGAACCAAGAAAACTACCTGGCAAGAGAGCAGTGAAGTAGTGAATTAACTTTTCATGCCAGAATCAGTATATTTCCACTGTAGTCCTGGGGCTTCAGGAGCTTACTCGGGTGGGTAATCTACATGCGATTTCTTTACTTTAACAATTTAAGCCAATGTCCTTATAAAACTGCTGTGTGATACTGTCTAGTATAAGGCTAGAATAAGGACAGAACTTGCTTTTTTGAATAAAGGCTCAATCAAGTCTGCCACCCAGGTATGTGTGAAAGTTCCCCAAATGTAATTCCAGCTCTTTCTTGCTCATTCCTGAGAAAGGCTTGGTAGAGTTTCTCTGTTGAAAAGTTAGTCTGACTATATAATAAGTGATTGTGACTCAGTATATGGAATTTTGAACATTGTTTTGACAGTATTTATATTATCCACTATCTAAACAGTTATTCAAATATTAGGTTAATGAAATGCTACATGCACCAGCTTTTCATCAGGTATATCTCTTTAGAAGACCAAAGAAGACTTTAGAAGAATTAAGTGGGGTTCTAGCCCACTCCCCATTTAATTCTAATTCTTGTCCACTAAAAACATAAAAGACAGGAAAATAACATTAAGAATTTAGGCTACATGTAAAGGGCAATTTGATAATTGTTAAAATCACACCAACATATTAATGGTTAATATGAACTTCTTTTTTCCAGAAGTCTTGAAACTATAACCATGGTTTTTCACTTGTCTAGGGTGGTTTAATGTGGCCTTGCCACAGTTCTGGAGGGTTTTCTAGTGAACTATTTTGAGAATAATCTGTTAAGTTGAAAATTGATCAGAGCATTGAAATGTTTTGAGTTTTAGATATTTATTTCTAGGTTGCCTATGCACATTTTTTAAAAGTACATTTTATATGGTTTATCTTATGCTTATGTGAGTTCTTTGCATGAAATCTCGCTTTTACAAAAGATACCATATATTAGGCACTGAGATAAGAGAAGGGGGCCCATGCCCTACATGAAAATGCAGCATTATTTATGCCTTTTATTGTCTTTGTAAATTATTTTATTGTGTTTTTCTGCTATTAAAAATCTCACATGTACAGAGTTGGTGCAGAGCACAAAACCAAAGACTTACTCAGACCAGAGGAGGAGCCTGGGGCATAAGACACAAGAAAACTTCCTTGACTGTATTAAGAAAAGTAAAGATATTTAGATCATTGCAAACTTCCTAGTTAATTAAGCTGTGAAGTCATCTTTATCCCCTACTTCAGAATTCTGTGTAGAAGAAGATCACTCTCTATTAAGTATCCACCACTAATAGTCAGTAGATGAACTAGTTACCTGGAAATGGGCAAAATGAGGCCTGTTTTTTTTATGCTGGAAGAGATAATATTTAGACTATACTTCCTTATAAATTTTTTTTTTTTTTTTTTAAATATATTTTATTGATTATGCCATTACAGTTGTCCCATTTCCCCCCCTATATTCCCCTCCACCCTGCACACCCCTTCCCACCCACATTCCCCCTCTTTAGTTAATGTCCATGGGTCATATATATGAGTTCTTTGGCTTCTACATTTCCTATACTATTCTTAACCTCCCCCTGTCTATCTT
>VMDR010029132.1:0-12867 GCA_007922815.1 Macrotus californicus | reverse complement strand
CCGTTGCTTTTGCACTTTGTGTAACGTGGGCTTTGAAGAGATCACAACAAGCAAAGCTGGTTTTTCAAGTAATTCTCCAGGCCTTGGTGACCAGACTTTGTCAAACCGGATTTTCACACCTTCTTCATTCATCCATCCTTTTTCATGCATGTGGACAATAACTCCCCCTGGATCTTTTCTTTTGGAAGCTTTTTTTTTTAAAGATAGCAATAGTTAGCAGCTTTGTCCCACCTGCATGACAGGCCAGAACAACAGTGAAATGTGTTTTCTCCTGACCACTCGTTTTAATAGCCACGGTCTTAGTTCCTGTGACATCCACAGTTCTGTTGGGGGCACATCAAACGTGAGTGGGACCTCATCCATGCTGGCGATCTGGGACAGCTCAAAGCTGCAAGTCTTTCGAAGATCGGTCACATAAGAATGAAATTCTGAAACTTGATTCTCATGGGCTGCTGGAAGTCTGGGGGCAAGTTTCATTTGTGTCCTCGTGCTCAAACCTTCCCTCTTCACAAAGTCAGAGCACCATTTAGGTGTCCCTGAGAGACCGTTTTTTCTCCCGCAGTCCTTTTACCTTCTTGTATCATCTTTGTCAAAACAGAGATCCCAGTTCGACGCTGCTCCCGAGTCCTGGTCTTCACCTCCTACCCCACCTCCGGCCACTTGGGAGGGTTCCCTCGCGCTGCCTTCTGCCGTCTTGGCATCTGAAGGAGCTTTTCTTCCTGTTGCCTCACAGCCTGATGACACTTCCCGTGGGAGGAGGTCCAAGGTGTCTCTCGGCAGCCCTGCTGCCAAGCTTTTTAGCATATTTAATAGCTCTTAGTCTAAGGCTTGCAGTGAATGAAAACTGTTTTGACATTTTCCAAGAGATTTTCCAATAATTTCTCCCGCCTGAAGGGTATGAAGAGAAAAGCTGCACTGTCCCCTGTGGTAATGAAGTCGGCGTCACCTGTCTGATCAAGTGGATGACCACCGGCATCATCTGTCTTACTCTGTGGACAACAGTGTGTTGCTCTCCGTTTCATTTCGTCGAGTCGTTGGCTGAAACTGCTTTCGTTGCCAGTTCGTCATAAGTTCAACAAAACAGATGATCGTATTCCAGGGCATTATTTTGCCTACGGATATCGTTATTGCTTTCTAGAATTACGCTTTTCATGCATAAGCATAAATAAAAGAGTGAAAATCACTTATATAGATAGCAATTAGTACTGCCCATGTATAGTGTGTATCCTTATCTTTCCCTCAAAAATTTGGGTAAAAGTATGCATTATACACGGCAAAATATGGTACCTCTTTCAGGAGTCAAAGACAAAAACAGCAGGTGTATCTAGCACAGAATGTAGGCGTACTGAGTCCACAGAAGAATAATGAGGCTTTTTAACATTATGGGACAAGTGTCCTGCTTCAGGGGACAGAGCAGACATGTGATGTGAACTCACAGGAAATATACAGATAAACCACTCTATGTGGTCATCTGATTTATAGATCTAAGCCAAAAAAGCTACAGGAAAAAGCTACAATGTCCTTTAAATCACGTAAGATATAGTAAGTTCTTAGTATCCCTCAGTCGTCAGTTACCTTATTAGGAAAAACCGCGTGCTAGAGCTGAGGTTCCGCACAGACACCAGCACTCTGGCTCTTCCCCAGGGGGAGAGCATGGCTGCCACAGCGCCAGTTGCTCTCCCCAAACACCTGCCCCTGTCCCTTCACACACTGGGCTCTGCCGACCCCAGAGCACCGCATCTGCAGAGCCGGAGCAAACTGACAGCCAAGTGAGACTTAAGAGTGAGATGCAGTGTTTCCACGCGTTAAGGGCACAACTGACTTGCTCCCAGCTTGATGCGTGTTTAGATAAGGGAAAGGAAGGACTGAGTGTGTATGGACTGAAAGACCAACAAGGACAACTGTGAACATCTCTGAGATGCAGCAGGTCCTGGGCTGACAGCATGTGCTTCTTTCATAGTCAACCACATCATCTTAGGAAGTGCTCTGCCTTGCCCTTCCCTTTCCGAAAGTATTAAGATGAAAAACATTCCACAGGAAATAAAGCTCAAATTGGGCCTTTTGTATAAACTTCCTGCCTTTAAAAATTCATCTTAGGAGATATAAAGTCACATTTGTTATCAACAACAAAAGGGGTGGTAGTGGAAATATGTAGTTTTTACCCCAATGACTCTCATCACGCCTTCGACCACAGCGAAGAGAAAGTAGAGCAGCCCCAGTCCGATCACCCGGTGCATGACCGTCCCTAAGCGAGGCCTGGAAGTGTGAAGAGAAAGCAGAAAACAGGAAAAAAAAAGCATGGTCAATCAGATGCGTCCGAACAGTCGCTGGTTCCATGTCCAACACCAGGGGAGCTGCCACCTCATCAGGTCAGTCTGCTCCCACCCTGAGGTGCTTTATTTTAGGGAACACCACATTTCTTGGGAACCAGGCAGCAACAGGCACAGAAAATAGGCCTCCTTCTCTGGTACTGGAAGCAATAGAGGGTTTTGCTGCTGAAATGCCAGGATATGATCCACATGATCACACAGCCCAGGTACAAGTTCATAGGATGTTAAGAGTAGACCGAAGAAACCCAGGAAGCTAAGAGCCAACTCCTGAGTGTCACTGGCAGAAATAATAATTTAACTCATTTACTAACATTAAAAAACCATTCTGAATATGTTTTATTAGAGAGAATCTGCTGATTTATGACTTGGGCAGAGAAAGAGCAGGGATATGAGGAGACCAAATTCCATTACCTTCCTTCTCTCAATACCCAAAACCCGAAGGCTGAGAATCGAGTTTCCATTCTTTAAATTCAAAGGAATCCAAACAACAGTTTGAGTCTTCAAAGATGTCAGTGAGTGGGGAGAATGCAAAGAGGGTGACCTCTGCAATCAACCATGTAAAACTGAACTGAAATTTCATGACATTTCAAGCCTGAATTTATCGCACATGCACTTTAGCTCAACAATCCTCTTCTCAGAATTAATTAGAAAAAAAAAGTGGTTTTAAAAAAGTACTGAAGATTGTCATTTTAAAACAAAAATCTAAGTAAAAATTAAACTAGTATCCATAGCTCATATTTCAGACCAGTTACCTAATTCAGCTGATCTGAATTCTGACCCATAGCCATCTAACTGGACCCTCCAACAGCCAGAAGCGTTGTCGCCCTTCCTCTGTGAGAGCTGAGACAACAGGCTGCGGTGAAGGGGTGTGCTCACAAAGGCTGTGCCCTGGCCACAGTACACCCACACCTAGGCACCTGATGTTCATAACTAAAACCGTGAAGTACTCGAGATGCCACAAGAGGGTCTTGTGTTCTCTATGCTGTACCAAACCTCCAACCCCAAAGCAACGCATCTGAGAAGGAATCTCAATAAAAGTCCAATGAAAAGAAGGTCTCCTGGCTAAAATCTTCCTAAATATACCAACCCTGAGCTCATGCGCACACATGTGTGCATTCGGTGCTACTTACGGAATGCCTGCCCTATGCCAGGGACAGCACTGGGGCATCATGGTACACAGGGACAAAACAGGCAAAACTCCCACCCGACCCGTGTGGCGGAGGAGGGCGACAAATACTAATGTGCACATGGAGCAGTCCCACAGAGAGGACGGGGCTCTGTGACGGAGGGTGTGCACTGTGCACCACAGTCGAGTCCTGGCGGGGCTCTCTTCCTGGGGAGAGGACAGAGGAGCAGGGACTGACAGAAGTGAGGGCACAGCATGCTCAGGTCTGCAGAAGAGGTCTCCACTGTGAGGAAATGTGTTGTGTCCAAGGAACAGCAATAGCAAGGCAGCCGGAGGATGTGGCAGTGTTCAGAAGGGCAAAGGTAGGAGAGGAGGTCAGCCATAAGAAAAGCCACCGAAGGAATTTTGGTTTTATTGAGCAACATGAGCAGAAAAGTAAGGAGACCTGAGTTACATTTCAAAAGGATCCCCTCAGCTGCTGCTGTCTGAACAGAATGACAGGAGACAAGGGCAGAGGCGGGAACCAGGCAAGGGCCCAGGTGTTCCCGAGAACCCCTGCTGGATCAGGGCTGAACGCTGAAGGAAGAGGCGAGCACGTGAGAGGGGAGGCCGGTGGACAGTGAGGGTCAAAAAGCCAAAGGCCGCACCGGGGTCCAAGGCTGCTCCCCTCTCTGGAGCTAACAGATCAGAGAGACTGAACAGGAAAGAGGTGGTGACAGCTAAAAAGTGAATGGCTTAAAGCTGTGATAAAGAAGAGGGTGCGGTCATCCAGAGTAACAAAGTCTAGAAAATGGCCTTGCGCCTTATCTGAGGTAAGATAAAGGTGAAGAGAACAGGTGATGAGGCGTGATCAGGTTACCTGAAGGGCCCGCCACAGGGATCCTGAATGCACAGGGAATGGATGACGTGCTGAGGAAGCGGGAAGCCAGTGCTCAGGGAGCTAAGGCAGGAGAGGAGAAACCTGGGCGGCCAGGGGGTCACAGTGGAAAATGGAGCAGGCGGTCCAGCCAGACGGCCTGAGCTCCGGGAGTCAGCGGGTTTTACGAAGAAGGAAGAAGAATGGTCTAGAGAGGATCAAGTCTTTCACATTCAGGCCCCGTGACTCACAGGGACGAGAGGAAAGACCTGCTTGAGAGGGTTGGGAAGAAGCTAGTGCCCATTCATGGGGCTGTATCAAACAGTCAGTGGGAGGACACCCTCTTGGAACAGTTCTGCAGGCACTTCCTTTGGGCGTCTGTACGATGCTACTGAGAGGCGCCCCGCCTCACAGGCCCCAGTGGGGAGGGATGCACAGCAGGACTTACTTCACAATGCCGTACCCCAGGCTCATGATGATCACCAGGAGGCGGGCCAGCGTCCTCTTAACCGCAGATATCAACTCCGCAAACATCAACAAACCCTGGGCTGAGGAAAAAGAAAGAAATGAGCTCACTGCATGTACATCTGGAGGCCTGCCACCAATTCTAAACATGCACTGTGTGTGACATCTGACCTCAGGCAGACTGGCTGTATTTGATTTCAAAGGCTTCTAATACAACTGATGTTGGAAACCTCAGTGAAAGGGATTCAAAACCTGCTGAAGATTCACTCCGTATTTCTTTTTTTTTATCCTCACCCAAGGATATGTTTATTGATTTGGAGAGAGAAGAAAGGAGGACGGGGGGAGGAAGGGAGGGAGGGAGAAAGAGAAACATCAATTGGCTGCCTCCCGTATCTGCCCAACCAGGGATCAAACCCACAACCTAGGTATGTGCCCTGACCAGGAATCGGACCTAGAACCTTTTGGTGTATGGGACAATACTCCAACCAACTGAGCCACCTGGCCAGGGCCACTCCATATCTCATCAGCTCTATAGGGAACAGCTCTCTCGTATCAGCACAAAATTTGTCTCCCTGAACTTTCCTCCATATTCAATCTTTTCCCTTGAGATGACAAAGAACAACATCCCTCTTCTCATTCTGTAAACTTTTACCCACAATGTCCCCTGGAGTCTTTTCTCTGGATGTTGTCATCATTTATTCACTTGTGCTCCTACAGTGCGGCTATAATAGTAATAGAGACATTATGGTCCCTGCCTCGTGGAGCCTGTACTCTGGTTAGGACAAGTCAACAGATGAAACCCAGCCTGGTAAGGACAAAGATAACACAGCCTCTCCCCAGACTGTGAAGAAAGCCAACCTACTCCACACATGGGGAGGTACATGTGGGTCCAGGTAAGTTTCTCAGAGGCAGTGACATCTCAATCAGGATCTGAAGGCAAAGCAAGAGTGAACTATCTGGAGGGGAAGACAGGGGAAAGCAGAAATAAATGGCACGTGTGAGAGCATGGAGAAGACAAGAAAAGCAAAATGTGCTCCAAGAAGTGGAGGGAGATCCAGGACATCTACAGCCGAGCTATAAGCAGAGTGAAAAGAAGAGGGGCTGGGACAGAGGTGCAATCACATGGGTTTGTAGGCCACGTTCTGAGTCTGGACTTGAAGCTAAGGGTTGTGGGTAGTCAGAGATAGTAAAGGGGGTAAAATGGAATTGATAAACCACAGCCCATGTACCAATCTGCCCCATGCATGTTTTTGTAAATAAAGTTTTATTGGAACATAGCCATGTCCACTTGTTTGTAGCTGCTTTCATGCTACAAGGGCAGAGTCAAGCAGCTGCAACCGAGGGTGTGTGGCCTGCAAAGTCTAAAATATTTACTATGTGGTAGAAAGACTTTTCAGACCCTTGAAATAAAATGGATAGCTTTATGTTACTTTGTAAGTGCAAGATTGCTGCACTTAATGGCTTAGACAGGAACTGGACTGCAGGTGAGGAAACGCCCAGGGGCTATTCAAGAGTGCAGGCAGGAAAGACAGAGAGCATGAGAAAGCACCCAGAAACCAGACGTGAATCCACCTCATTGCTCTTGCTTCAGCTCACTGTCTCTGTCTCATCTCCACCTTGAAGAGGTACAGACAGAGGCGCTTTACTCCATTCCCATGACCAGTCCAGGGCACAACAGAAGGAGGTCAACCTGATATATTCTTAATGTGCCCACCTGGGGTCTTAACAATCACTGCTCCCATCTCTTTGAGTCTCTCCTTCCAGGAACAATGCTGAGCAAGAGCGCCTAGGTGACAAATTCCCTTCTGGGAAAATCACACATTAGCCCCTGCCCAGTCTCCCGGCACCTCTCCTCTTCTACAGGACCCCTCAGACACTGACAGCAGTCTAGGGTCTGTCCCCAAGCCCTGCTGGGGTCATCCCAGACCGAGGGCTTAAAGCTCCGGAAGACAGCAGATGCATCACAGGCTTTGGCTGCCCTTGTGGAGTCCACACCACCCTGACCCTCTCACATAAGAGACCGCCTCTAACTGTAGAAGGGCTGAGCTGCCCCCTCTGGCGATCAAGGGCACATCAACCCCAGTCACCAGCAGCAGCCCCATCCGGCCTCCCTTATTTGGTTACAGCACAAACAGGAAAGTCACTAAAACTCCTTGTAGAGTAGTAACACCTCTCATGTGCCTCCCTGGATCCTTGTCCTTTCTTTATTCTTTTGTATGAGTCCTTTTAAACTTTTTATTTGGGAAAATGAAAACATTCCCCAGCACAGAGAAGGTAGTGAATGAAATCCCCCAGCTTCAGTAATTATCAGTATTATGACAAATTTGTTTCATCTGGATTTCAACTCACTTTTCTTCCCCTAGAGTATTTTAAAAAATATCCCAGCAGACATAAGCTCGCCCTTGACAATCCTTGACAATCTGGGCCGAGCTCCTTGTAACTGGCCCCTCAGAAGCACATCCTTGAGCGCGTTCAGCCCTTCTGGGCTCTCTCCCTTCTGAGGTTCAGTGACTGAATTAACTGACTTCTCTACCTTCTTGACATCTGCCTTCTAGAAGCCTAGGCACACCGTGCAGATGCCCAACCACATACCCGCCCTGCTAATCACACATGAACCTCACACGAAGGCCTGCGTGTGAGAGAAGACGCAGGACCATGAAAGAAGGCTGCAGGCACCAGCAACTTCACTCCCTGTGCACAAGTCTTCTCTTTTGGAGGGGAAAGAAGAGAGTAGGGGGAAAAAACAGATCTCTACTACAAAACCAGATGCACCTAAAGCCCCCCGTCCAGCCTTTGTGTCGTTTTAACCCCGCTGCGGTAGCTGAACCTTATTTAGGGAACAGGATCTTCTTCGCAGGAGGAAAGTGAGGGAAGGTCAGCAAGAAGAAAAATGGACCACGAAGAGGACACACATGCTGGTCCAGGTCGGAGTTCCACTCTGACAGTCTCTTCATGGCCTCCTTCCTCTTCACTCACAGCTCTGCCCAAACCCTGACGACCCACAGCTCATACTGCGTTTATGGAGAAAGTCACAACTTACTTGACAGCCCAGTGCTGTTGATGTTTTGGTATTCAGCATAAAAAACTGCTTTTTCAAGCATTCCCAGGAAAATGACAGCTGCAATCCAGAACTGGATTCTTAATATATCTTTCCAGTAACAGGCAGACCACATCAGCCAGAGCACACCATAAAAAATATAGACAATGCACATCACCATGTAAAACTGTAGGGAGAGAAGCAATTTCGATCTGTTAAGCCTTTCTTTCATTTAAAAATCATCATTTCTGCATTCAACTATCAATCCTTTATTTTCCGGTGACTCTGAAAATAGAGGGTGTGTCAGGGCACCAGCTACTAAGGGATTACCATCACTGAGCTCTTCGAATTTTTATTTTAATATATTTTATTGATTATGCTATTATATTTGTCCCATTTCCCCCCCTTTATTCCCCCCTCCACTCCACACACCCTCTCCCTCCCACATTTCCCCCCTTAGTTCATGTCCATGGGTCATATATATGAGTTCTTTGGCTTCTACATTCCCTATACTATTCTTAACCTCCCCCTGTCTATCTTCTACCTACTATTCATGCTTCTTATTCCCTGTACCTTTTCCCCGCTCTCCCCTGATGATAACCCTCCATGTGATCTCCATTTCTGTTTCTGTTCTAGTTGTTTGCTTTGTTTTTGTTTTAGGTTTGGTTGTTAATAACTGTGAGTTTGTTGTCATTTTACTGTTCCTATTCTTTATCTTCTTTTTCTTAGATAAGTCCCTTTAACATTTCATATGAGAGCTTGGTGATGATGAATTCCTTGAACTTGACCTTATCTGGTCAAGTTCACTCGATCTGCCCTTCCATTCTAAATGATAGCTTGGCTGAATAGAGTAATCTTGGATGTAGGTCCTTGCCCTTCATGACTTGGAATACTTCTTGCCAGCCCCTTCTTGCCTGTAAGGTTTCTTTTGAGAAATCAGCTGACAGTGTTATGGGCATTCGTTTGTAGGTTACTGTCTCCTTTTCTCTTGCTGCTTTTAAGATTCTCTCTTTATCTTTCATCTTGGGTAATGTAATTATGATGTGCCTTGGTGTGCTCCTCCTTGGGTCCATCTTCTTTGGGATTCTCTGGGCTTCCCGGACCCCCTGGAAGTCTATTTCCTTGGCCAGATTGGGGAAGTTCTCCTTCATTATTTGTTCAAATAAGTTTTCCATTTCTTGCTTTTCATCTTCTCCTTCTGGCACCCCTATGATTTGGATGTTGGAACGTTTAAAGACATCCTGGAGGTTCCTAAGCCTCTCCTCATTTTTTTGAATTCTTGTTTCTTCATTCTGTTCTGGTTGAATGTTTCTTTCTTTCTTCTGGTCCAAATCGTTGATTTGAGTCCCGGTTTCCTTCCCATCCCTGTTGGTTCCCTGTACATTTTCCTTTATTTCACTTAGCATAGCCTTCATTTGTTCATCTAATTTGTGACCAAATTCAACCAATTCTGTGAGCATCCTGATTACCAGTGTTTTGAACTGTGCATCTGATAGGCTGGCTATCTCTTCATTGCTTAGTTGTATTTTTTCTGGTGCTTTGATCTGTTCTTTCATTTGGACCGTTTTTTGTTGTTGTTGTTGTTGTTGTTGTCTCAGTGCGCCTGTTACATAGTAAGGGGCGGAGCCTTAGGTGTTCATCAGGGCGGGGCAACCGAGTCACTGCATTGTGACGCTGTGTGGGGGGGAGGGGTCCAAGAGGGAACAATGCTGCTTGCTCCGCTCTCTGCCAGTTTTCAGTCACTTCCCCTGCTACCCACAATCAAATTGGGCCCTTCTGGTGCTGATTCCTGGGTGGATGGGGTGTGTACATTCTAGGACCCTGTGGGTCTCTCCAACAAGCTCTCTTGTGAGGCTGGGAGTTTCTCCTGCTGCCACCGCCCCAACCCCCACAGATGTTTTCAATCAGAGGTTTTGAGGCTTTATTTCCCTGAGCTGGGACCCTGAGATGCATGGTCTGTCTCGCTCCCCAGTACTTCCTTTCAGTTTATCTGCACATGGGTGTGGGACCACCTGGTCCTTCATCCGCCATCTCGCCTGGTCCACCAGCTGTGCCTTTCCTACCCCGACCCACCAGCTGCTACCTCGCTGCGAGTCCTCTCTGCCCAGCTGCCCGTCTCTGCCCCTCCTACTGGTCTGGATGAATGTTCTTTAACTCCTTGGTTGTCAGACTTCTACACAATTCGATTTTCTGTCAGTTCTGGTTGTTTTTGTTTTTAAATTTGTTTTTGTCCTTCTTTTTGGTTGTACGAGGAGGCACAGTGTGTCTACCTATGCCTCCATCTTGGCTGGAAGTCAGAATTTTTAACTTTCCAATTAGGATACAAAATTCACTTTTAAAAAATAATGAAACATACTCACAATCATGAGAGGCCAATCTGATGCAGACAGATATCCTTTCGGTCCCATCATTGAAAGAGAAACTGATGAAAGTGAGGGTAGGATAAAGAAAGAGTTAAATTAACAATCGGCTTCCTCTTAAGTTTTAAACATAAGCTCATTTCCCAGAAGGCTCCAAGAATACAAACCAAGCTAACAAATGCTGAATTTTTACCTAGCACACACAGATACTGGATAGTTACTAGCTGTTTGATTGTATGATCTTATCAAGACACCTTGACTAGTACACTCTTGGTTGTAAAACCTGGGCCAAATCTCACCTCATGCGCAGAGCAGACTTGTACTGGCTACCCTGCTGAGCCACCACCCTCCTGAGGACTGTCTCCCTTCATGTAATTGGGGTAAATGACTGACCTCAAGCATGTAACCTGGGTTGCTGTCTAAGAAAGTGATAATAAACAGTGTCCAGAACAGTGCAGAACTCGCTTAGCAATTGTTCCAGTTTCTAACTACCAGGTGCTCAACCCCGCCTACTAGTCTTGGAGGAACGCATGCCGCCTGGATGGAAGCAGGCAGCAGTGATGTAGCGGAATGGCATCAAGGTCCCTGCTCCCTCCATGTGACAAGGCCTGGCCCACATATCACTTCCAGAAGGAAGCCCGACTCCACATTCCTCCAGATCGGCCACCTCCACCAGCTCCCCCCGTAGGACACCAGCTCTTCACCTCTCCACAATGATGCCTGTTCGCCCTCCTGCTTTCTGTGTCCTCCCCCAGACTGGGCGCCTCTCAGAGGCAGAGCCTGGCTTCCCCGCTGTGTCCCCAGTGGATGGACCAGAGCAGAAAGCAAACCCTCAGAATGCTCACATGCTATTAGCTACCGTCAGGCCAGCAGATGCCTGCTCTGGAAAATGACAGCCAAAACAATTCTAGGACATGTGAGGCGTTCTTGAAACTGCTTATAGCGAGGATACTCTTGCCCTGCGCACTGAGAATTATGGATTCCTGAGCTACAGAGAGGTGACCCTGTGGGGGCTGGGGAGCTCACAGATCCCAGAGGCCACAGTTGCCAGACATGCCACTTCTACTCCTATGCTATAAACTGGTGTTTTAATAAAACTTTTATTTATTTTTTTGATCTTTTTCTTAAATAAGGCCCTTTAATATTTCATACAATAATGGTAAAAAAAACTTAAAGAACAACAATTTTTAAACCCTGATGATGGCCAATTTCAAGAAACAGAATATAATCTACTTCATAAACAATTAAGATGTTGCCTGTCCCTTTGCTTTTTTCTAAAATCTGCAAGGATGAAGAGTTTTCTATCCAACTATGAAGTTTAAAACTTTTAAATTTAACTTAAGATACCTACTTATAAAGTTTTAAGTCCCCCAAATAGATAGATTATTCATTTTTGTGATGAAGAGAAATGCATTTTTGAGTGATATGTTTTTAACAGAGAATGGAGATTTGGGTTAAGACAGAAATGCAGAACACAGTAAAAGCAGACGAAAAGCATGCGTGCAGTCCAGCCGTACCATTCAAACTCCAGTCTGCACTGGCTCCTTCTGTTTTAAATGAGACGATGAGGAGGTGAAACCCAGCCCTCTGTGTTCTCGCAACAACATCCTGAGCAGGAAAGATCCTTTACATTAGTTAACTGCTATGTAAGAAAGAGATAAATAAATGTTTACCACATTTTAAAACAACTTTTAATAAGTAAATTGGGTTATTTTTTAAAAGCTCAGATAACACAGAGAAAAGGAATGGTGGGTAGTGGGAAGGCCCTCCCTCACCCCCCATTTTTCACCATCATCTTTCCAGACCCAAAGGGATGGCAGAGGAAAAAAGCCTTTTCTACTCTTTAATGTTTTCTACTCCTTATATTGCTACAGATTTTCCCTTAATGTTACCATTCTACGTTTTATTTAATACCACCATTCAAACAGTTTCTCTTCCCATATTTTACCCAAATATCATCAAGCATTCAGTTTTCAATGTGCTTTTTTAACAGAACTATGGGAGGAAGAAGTCAGACAACGTTGTGAGAAATGACTCATACTCCGTGTATAGGCTAAATTATTCAAACCCTTCAGGGTGCTAGGTTACTAGCAGTCCCTCTGGTGACTCCAACTGCTGCTGTAATGTCTGTGACCCCTTCCATGCCCCACATAACTGGACCCAACTTCTCCCATTCCTTCTTGCCGAGTATTCCCTGTCTTTCCCTTTGCTCCATCCCCCTCCACCTGTGACAGTCTGTGCAGAGTCAGGGCCCCTGACCCCCACTGCAGAGGAGTGCCTTTCTACTATAGGCTCTCTTTAAGATGGTGAAAGGAAACAAGAAATGTGAAGTCACAGCATAAAAGCAAGCACTAAGCTCTGCTAAATTGTATTCACTGTCCGTACACGTAGCTCCTTCTAACCCTCTTGGCCTCTGGGTTTTCTGACTTTTGGCAATTCCCCAAAACACCAAATTTTCTCTCCCTTCCATGCTACACTCATGGTTTCTACCTATTTCTTTACATCCTTAACGACAACACATGCCAGCCCACTGGCTATCTATCACTGCTGTGCTGTCTTGAGCATTTGAAAGCAAATTTTGTTTTGTGAAAGAACAGAAGCGCTGCATATAAGTTAACCTTAAATTATAACTTTAAAGAGATTTTTAAACCAAGACGGAAACAAGTCTATACAAAATCCATACAGACATATTT
>VMDR010029131.1:0-12874 GCA_007922815.1 Macrotus californicus | reverse complement strand
AGAATGTAAAACAGCTTCCTAGTGGCCTGTAGGCATCAATGGCTATCCTCTGGTTAGACAGTCATGATTTTTTACGATTTGTTACTCACATAAATTATTCTGTAATAAACATCCTTGATTGTACATTATTTTTAAACATTCAATTTGAGTCCAGGCTCTGTCATTTAGAATCCGGTATCAAGTCACTCATCTGTCCTGAAGGTTATTTCAATTTCTTCATGCATGAACTGGGGATAACAATTGCTGCCCCCCAAGACTGTTATTGTCAGGATTAAATCAGAATGTATGTGAAACCTCGCAGCACGTGGCCGATGTTCAGTAATGTCAGTGCCTGTCCTGGAATAATTTGAAAAAGTGAGGTGAACATTTCCTGGTCTTCTATTTGCAATTTTCTAAGTCTTCCCAAAAATCCTACTGCAATTAAAAGAAACTAAATTTAGAAATGTTGGGATTCATGAGAGCATTCCAGCTCTGGTTAAAAACAATGTCTAAAAAACGTGAAACATGATTTTGTTTTTCTTTTTTCTAAAAGTAGAATATAACTTCATCAAAATCTTAAGCTCTATCCATACAACCTTCTTGCTTTGTGGTAATCAAAGATGGAATTGACACCTGTTGACATTTACATTTAAAAACCTTCCTCTACCTTTTCTGAAGACTGGGATAAGACCTGTGCCCTTTTGGTTAAACTTCAGGGAGGTTGTAAGACTATTTCTTACATTTATTAATTGCTGTTGACCACCACGGTCTCACCTGAGTTACTACAGACCTGGGTATCAGCCAGGTCCTACAGACATTCAGGTTCTAATGGAAATGTGACAAATGGCACCATTTCTTTCTAGTGCCTTCGGTAATTTTTACATGATGAAGACGGTACTTTTCAAAATATTTTCTAAATTACCAAGAGGCAATGAAAACAAGAAAATTTATTTTTAATTTTATATATCTTTCTTTTTAAAAAATATTTTGTTTATGCTATTACAGTTGTCCTAATTCTTCCCCCTTTGCCCCCCTTCCTCCCAACCCCTCACTCCCTCAGTCAACCCCCACACCATTGTCCATGCCCATGGGTCATGCATGTATGTTCTTTGACTAATCCCTTCACTTTCTATCAGCCAGTCCCCACCTCCCCATCCCTCTTACAGCTGTCAGTCTGTTCCATGTTTCTATGCCTCTGATTTTATTTTATTCATTAGTTTACTTTGTTCATTAGATTCCACATATAAGTGAGATCATATGGTATTTGTTTTTCAGTGACTGGCTTATTTCACTTAGCATAATAGCATGCAGGTCCATCCATGTTGTCGCAAAAAGTAAGAGTTCCTTAATTTTACTGCTGCATAGTATTACACTATGTAAATGTACCACAGCATTTTTATCCACTCATTTATTGATGGGCACTTAAACTGTTTCCAGATCTTGGCTATTGTAAGTAATGCTGCTATGAACGTAGGGGTACATAAACTCTGTTGGTGGGAATGCACACTGGTGCAGCCACTGTGGAAAACAGTACGGAGTTACCTCAAAAAATTAAAAATGGAACTACCTTTTGATCTAGAAATTCTACTTCTGGGAATATGTCCTAAGAATCACGAAACACCAATTCAAAGAATAATCTTATATTTCTTTCACTGGACAGCAATTACCCAGTTGCACAATTATCCAGTTGCACATTTCCTGAACCATCTGAAGTGAGGGGCGGAACATTATATACACTCAGAGGCCCTGAGATACCCCTTTGATCTTCAAACTAAGTGGTTATCTATTAGTTATAAAACTGAATAATTAGATATTCAAGAAGCTTATGACTTTGTAATTTATAAATTAGCAAATACAAAAAGTGCTCCTGAAACATTAGCATTTTAAGCCCCATCAATTATATCTTGGGTTGAATCTCTTACCGAGGGTAGCTCTGAATAGGGGAAAAAGGGGACACTCTTAAAAGCTTTAGCTCCTTGCCTTTTTTTTCCTAAGATAATTAAGACCTTCAAATACCCTGGTTGATATTGCTCAAGAATGCTAAGAACTTCCTCAAAACAAACAAACAAAACAGAAATGGATGTGGCGGGGGAATGTTTTTAAATGACTTCAAAAGTAATACAATTATGTTGTGGGGCTGGAATTGGAAAAAGAAATCTTAATGATTTCAGGTTTGAAAACAATCCCACTATTGACTGCGCTCCACAGCAGTGTTCTCCCTGCACGTGGGAGTATGGATGTGACTGCTTTGCTGAGGAGGCGCCCCCAACACGCGCAAACCCTGGAGCTTCACTTTTCTGAAGACCCCAGATCCTTTCAGAATCAGAAACTACAGTTCCAGCTCAGCTCTTCTCAGCATCTTTTCTTCATAGGAATGTGCACATGCTCAGTGCACCGCCATCAGCATGCACTTACGTCTCTTCTGGGTCGAAGGACTGAGTTTAAAAGCTCCACGTGTGCGGAGCCAGGTGGATGTGCACACGTTCCCTGCTAATGTCCTAGCGTTGCTCCCTCTCTGATCCTTTCAGCGTTGTTTGAAACGGAAAGACACTCAAACTTGAAAAAGGAAAACATCTTTGACTAAAGATTTTAAGTATTTTCCCTCCCAGATACCCAGTGGTACCTGTCTTAGGAGGCATTTTAATTGTCATAGAAAACAGACAATACTGTTAAGTGAATTTTCAGATGTAAGTGTGAGAGGTAAATTTTGACACCTACATTCCCCTTTTTAAAAAATCCATCAGAATTTAAAATGTGAAGTTGGTAATTTGGGATGCTTCAATTGATCAATAAAAGAAATCGTTCACTGCTGATAGTGCTTTGTTATGTATGTCGTACCTTGAAACTCATCACAACACCTAAATGTGTCCTGATGTCATGATGGAGAAAGAGTTATAGACTGTTCTGATCTCAAAATCTCAAGGAAAATTCCTCACAGCGAGAGCTGTCATGGTGGTGGGTCACTGTAGACATAACCATCCATTTGATATTTTTTCAGACTTCTGGGGTAGAGACAAGTATGACCAGCTTCAAGTGAATTTATCCTGTGATTCTGACACTTGCAGCAGAAAGGAAATTGGAACTTGATATACACAGCTGCACCGGCACCGTCAATGCATCCATCCATTAGGACAAAGAGCTGAAAGACTCTGAGCAAGGAAGGCATGCATATCATACACCCCCTGTTATTCTTCTTTCATTTGTTAGTGGATATTACATGCTGAGACTCGTTATACCAAGGTTTTAACAGCAATGGGAAAGAAATATGCTGCTTGTATTCTCTGCACATAGGGAACACTATGTGTCCTTGTTTCCCAATGTGACTTAGAACTGCACTGAGCTTCTCTGTGTCTGTGTGTCAGTGAAGGCTTTTTCATCTTTTATCAGCTCAGAGACAAGCAACATCTTGTTTCAGTCCTAAGTATGGGCCATAAACACTCCTGACTACTTATTTGTGTTTTTTTCTCTCAGAACCTAGTTGGTATTAAATGGAAGGGCCCAGGTGTAGGACTCAAAAGCCCTGGGTTCAAATTCTATTGCTATGGTGTACTTTGGACATGTCACTTCTGTAAAATTCCTATAAGCAATGCACCTCCATGAGGCACTTTGCATTAACATGTGCCAGGGGCTACCACATAGTATTTAATAATTACATATAGGTTCCATTCTTATTAGTATTATGCTCCTTTACTATTAAAACTACTGAAGTGGAATATGGTAATTCAAGTGCTTACTTAAAAAAAAGAGTTGAAAGCTAGTTCAAGATTGAAAATTATTTGGACCTCTGCTAATTAATATCTTCTGCATATAGTCATTTGCTTTTTCTCTTTTGGAGTTCCATGACTTGATCTTTTTAAAGCCTTGTTTCTCTCTTCTTCTTACGTTGGAGGGATGGATGCACCACTCAACTTTGTACCATAAAGAAATGTAAAAATAAACATTAAGAAAGTTTTCCCTGTTTACACTAAGACTATAGCTTTTGTCCTTCTCACTAAGATATGGGTCCTAAGTTCACTGTGAGGTGGACAGGCTGTGTCCCTCTGGCTCTCTCAGCTCTTCTGCTTGTGGTTCACTGGGTACCCGTCCCCAGCTCCAATCCCCTGACCTGGGGCTGCTCTCAGCCTTCCTGCTGCCCAGCTCTTCTCCTTCAGTTACAAGGCCATTCTCACTCAGCTCTCTGAGAAATTTCTAGTCTTTTTCTTCTACTAGGGTACAGTGACAGGTATAAGCTATCCCTCTAAGAGTTCCTCTGTTTTTGGCTAGTTATAAATCTCCTTTATCTGCTCCACAGACTCCGTATAAAAGACAAAGATCATTTTAGCTCTAACCATCCACTACTTAAAAAGGTGATAACTTCAGTGGATGCTGTAACTGCAAAGTGTGCTTTGTTTTGGGCAACAAAACACAGGCATAGGCCTATATGCTCTTTCGTTCTCTCTCTCCCATTCTCTCCCCTCCCCCCACTCCTTGCTTCAGCTTGCCTCTGAATTATGGTATTTTATTTAAAAAACATAACAAAATACCTACAAGAGTTTAATATAATGACATGATGGATAAGCAAGCTGAACTGTCTCAGATTCTGGCAGTACTTCTATCAAAAAAGAAAACAAATGAAACTACAAGTAATTCTCTACAAGAATGCTCAGACTTCCAAGCAGCTCTCTGAATGGTGACGCATACCAATCTGGGCCAAGATTTTCACATTCTACCCTGCTACGTTTCTTCTCTTGTAGACACATAATTGTCACAAACTGAATAGATATATCCCTGTTCCTATTCCAGGAAACCTGGTTTAATAGTCCCTATGAAAATCAATAGGTTCCAACTGACAGAATGCTCGGAGAAGTTTCGCTTCACTTGATGCGGCTTGTTATCTGCAAACTACTTTCCTTAATGTGTTCTGAGACCTCAATTGGGCCCAAAAAGTCTATTTCAGCTAGTGATTTATTATCTTCCTCTTAGTCACTGACCAAAGGTGACCTTGCCTACACTTCTACAGCATACTCATGAATGGTTAAAAGTGGCTGCAGTGGTCTTCAACGGATGCAGATCTTTAACCCAAAGTGACCCAGCCATCTTTCTTACGTAGATCACAGCAACTGGAAAATGAATGGTCCATGTTTAGTCTCCTATATTCGCACAGGTTAGACAGACGGAGAAAAGATCAGACAATCCTCAGTTTAGCCAGTGGTATAAACGGCATTATTTCTATTTTAGAATTAAGAACCTGAACATTCCCCTGATAGAGATGTCCTGGAGTTTCACCTGCCAAGAATTTGGGAAGAAGCCTGTGCACATTCTGTAATTTAATCTAGAGCAACCTTTCAGATTCTCCCGCAAATTCATGGTTATATATGCTCAAATGCTAACTCATAAGAATAAAAGGAAAATAAATAGAACTTAAAAACTAACTCATAGAGTGATTAGCAAGTTGCAATGTGTGGTTCTTCACCTAACTGAGAAGAACATAAAAGGCCAAACTAGCACCTATGAGAAATTTCATAAAAGTTATGAGCACTTCCTAGGTGATTATTCATTAAATAATTCAAGAAAAACATTTCTGGAAATGTACAGGTAGCTTTATGTTGCAATATATAAAATATGACAAAATTCAGACCTGGAGCATCTTCTATGCTGTGGTCTAGTCACATTGTTCCAGCGATGAGCATCAAAAGAGCCACAGGGCTAAAAATGTGCCAAATCCGGGAATCCAAAGCATCCAAGATTTGTTTAAGCTGAAGGTCACATGATCAGAAATATTTATAGTGCCAGATTAAATTTGTTGATACAATAGTAAAATATATGCCCATTTTTTAGCAGAAATTATAAAAGCACTCCAAAAACGATGTAATTAATTTTATTCATTGAGAAATGCACAATATGTCTGGTGCTGCTAACTGTGCAGTTTTAAATCAAGTGAACGAGAGCATTAGAATTACATAGAATAAAATATCTGTGTGGACCATTACAATTAGTAATAAGAATAATGTTCATCATTTATTACATGCTTCCTGGGTGACAAGAAATAGCACACATAAATTACCTCATTTTTACCTTGGCTAGAACACCATGAACTAGATGTTCTTCAACCCCCTTTACGGAAGAAGAAAGTGAGACTGAGAGATGTACCTAATCTGCCATAAAGTCACACAGGTAACACGCGGCAGAACTGATCCGGAACTCCATGTATCTGGCTCCAGGGCCCCTGGTCTTGCCCTACAACTAACTGCACAGCCATTCACAGGAAAGTCAGATTACCAACACGTGCTGGATTTACACACTGAGATGAGTTCTCAGACTCATAAATTCTGAACTTACACACTGAGATTAATTCTTAGACTCAATGTTGGGTATTTTGTGAAAGGGCAGGGATTTTGCAGGAAGCTGCATGCAAACTTTTCCAAGAGTTGAGCCACATGGCCAGAAATTTCATCTAAATTTTAGAATTCAAATATTTGTCTCTAAAATTCCAGGGGCATAATAAGTAATTGGTGAGCATAATCACCAATCAGTTCTTGAGAAAGAGCCTTACTGATAGAACTGAAGTGTGATTATTTAAATACACCCTGAGGTATGAACTCCTAAGGAAGGTAAAGTACATAAATTGTTCCTGAAATAGCGAATCCATTATCACCATGTCAGTCTTCAAAAGTTGTGATTCCACTGTACTCAGCGAAATTCAGT
This sequence comes from Macrotus californicus, assembly GCA_007922815.1. Taxonomy (NCBI): domain Eukaryota; kingdom Metazoa; phylum Chordata; class Mammalia; order Chiroptera; family Phyllostomidae; genus Macrotus; species Macrotus californicus. The sequence continues at coordinate 6,211 of VMDR010029131.1, read as the reverse complement.
CCAGGCTGATGGTTCCATCTGCTTAATCTGTTCAAATTTTGACACTTTTTCTTTTCTTTTGTGTAGTTTTAAGATCAGCATATTCAAAGTCATGTAACATCAGTAGAAAGGTTTCATCTTGTAAATCACTGGTTGTCCTACTAGCTGTGTCTGTCAGAACTCTTCAATGGGCCAAAGTCATTAACGGGAGGAAGAATCTTGGTAAATCTTTCTACTCCAATTCAAGTTCTTCTAAACTTCACATCAAGTGGAGATGACAAAGGGCTCGTGTCTAAAGAAAAAAAACAGCCTTCTTTCCTTCACACTTGATTTCTATTTTTCAAAGTTCATAGAAAAAGTTCCACTATGCCCACAAGCCAATTAGTCCTTATGTGCAAAGTAATGAGGTATTCAGGGGTAAATGGCACTGTCTAACAGTTTCAAAAGAAAAAACTATAAAATAGGCCACCTTTTCCCAAGAGGAGAGTATGTGGGGGCAACTCCTAGTGATTTGACTTCTTCAGTACAAGAATCACTGACAGTGGAACAGGCTGAGAGCTCTAGGGGGGGAGGAAAGAGGGGAAGGGACTAGTCAGAGAATACGTATGAAAGACTCACGGACGTGAACAATGGAGACGGGGTTGACTGTGGGTGAGGGGCTGGACAGAGGTGGAGGGGGCAAAAGGGAAAAAATATTAGGAGAACTGTAATAGAATAAATAATGAAAATAAAGTAGAAAAAGAAGAATCACTAGTATGAAGTGGAAAAAAGTTATGAATACAAATTAAAATAGATTCAATTTCTCTATTGTTTACTCTTTTTATCCTCAAAGCCTTATCCTCATTAATGATGCAGTGAGGCAAATAGATATTGTTTCTGGAAACATCCAGGTTTTTTTCAGTACAGCAAAAAGTTGGTTCAATTGTCATTTTCAGTTTTCTGGCACGAAAATATACCTATAATAGAGAATCACCAATACTTATAACATTTAGAAATTGTAAGATCTTGAAATTCTTTCTAAATGGCCAAAAGTAATGTTAAGTTACAATGAACAGAATCTCTATGCTGAAAGTATATCTTTCCCCAAACTTTCTGAGAATTTTCACACGCACTAAAATGTTAAAATACCATCATGGACCCCAGGATATGGTCCTAAATTCACTTAATTGTTGGTTTTGGTCCTATTTTCATTCTCTCTCTCTCTTTCTCTTTCTGTCTCTGTCTTTCTTTGTTGCACACACACATGTACACTCTCTCTCTCTCTCTTTTGATTTCTGTACTTTTAATGTATTCTAATTCTCTGAATTATAGTTTTCTATCTAAAGAATATAGTATTGCCCTGACCAGGATGGCCAGGATCAGTTGGTTGGATATTGATCCACAAAGCAAAGTTCACCAGTTCCATTCCTGGCCAGGACACTTGCCTGGGTTGCAGGTTCAGTTCCAGGTCGGGGTGCATACGAGTGGCAGCCCATCAGTGTTTTCTCACATCGATGTTTCTCTCTACCTCCCTTCCTTCCCTCCTCTCTAAAAATAAATAAATAAAATCTTTAAAAAATAAAGTATGTGGTATTATATCCATTTATAAAATATATGGTAATAAAAATATTTGTATTATAATTACATGTTAACTTCCCACAGAGATATTTTATTAGCTAAAATACCCAACTGTCTGAACATGACAATTCATGTTCATTATTAGTATTAACTCTGTTCTGTACCTGACCAACCACGGAATATGGATTTCCCCCTAAGTGCTGGTGCTTTAGTCTGTCTCCCTGGGGACGAATTAGAGTATTTGTCTATCACTCAGACATAGGAGTTCCTAATGGATTCTCAATGATGATCAGGGTGATTTTATCGGACAGTAAGTCTCTTAATGTCAATGTAAATGGAATCCTTCCTAAAATATTAAACTATGAGAAGAATACTTAACACTACCATAAAATAAAATTTGGGTTAATTGTCCTGAAAAAGTATTTAAATAAATCCTGGGAAAGAGGATTATTTTTATCAAATAATTAACTGTAAAAGAGATAGGAAACCTTTACTGGAATTGTTATAGATAGTATTATGGGTAGAATTTTGTTACCCCGGATAAGATTTGTTGAAGCCCTAATCCCCAGTACTTCAGAATGTGACCTTATTTTTAAATTGAGTTGTTGTAGATGTAGGTAGTCAATTTAAGTTGAGGTCATACTGGAGTAAGTTTAGGCCCTTAATCTAACAGGACTGGTGTCCTTACAAGAAGAAGGAAATTTGGACATGGACTTGCACAGAGAGAAGATGACATGTAGACATGTGGGGAGAAGATGGCCATGTGACAAGGGAGGCAGCAAGTGAAGTGATGCATCTACAACAAGGAACACCAAGCAATTGCTGGCTGTCACCAGAAGCAAGGAGAGTGGCATGAAACATTCTCCCTTAGAGCCCTTGCAAGAAATCACCCATGCTGACACCTTGATTTCAGACTTCTAGCCTTCAGAATTATAGGAGGATAAAGTTCTGTTGTTTTAAGCCAGTTTGTGGTAGTTTATCATGGCAGCTCAAGGAAACTCTCATAGACAGATGGAGCACAGATGACAGATAAGCCACCTTTCAGACCTCTCAGGTTTAGGTTAAGTCATAAAACGAGGACCTAACAAACGATCCTGTGAAATATTATAGTGATCCCAAAGTTTTTAAATTGAACAATATATATCTATATAGTGAGCCACAAAAATTGCCATTTTGTAGGAAAAAATGATTTAATAAAGATGATTTTATGTGGCTCAATATAACAGATCACACAAATAGTTCAAGTTTTCTGAAACGCCCTTTTCTCCTCAAGAAGAGATTCTTGGCTGAATTTGCTGGGAAGATACTTTGTTTTCCCAGTGTCACTTTCCTTCTATAAATTGATTCTTCAGCTTCATTCACTTCACTTAGATAAGGAGGTTTCTGTCTCCATGACCGACTTGGAATTAAACACTGGGGGCAATTGCTCTTTGAGGTTTTGCCTGCTACTTCTCTCATTTATATATCTCTTTGCATGGTTTATTCTAGGAGATAATGCTGGGGATTCCATGTAACTCATGTTCAGAGCTGAGGTTTCTCCAGGGGATTCCCTCTCATTCCATCTGGCACAGCAGTAGCCGCGTTTGACAACATCTGCCTTCCAGCACCACTCTGCAGCTCCATCTGACTCTTGGTTCCCATCCCCATTTTCTTCCTGCCTGTCTTCTCAGGAAGGTGTTTCCACAACAGAGGTGGAGAAGAGAATAAGTGCGGGCAAACCAGAGCTTTATTTTCCAACGAGTGTGAGTCATGAACCCACCAAACGTCTTCACCTATCTCTCACCCCAATTCACCCAAAGACTTCTGTTTTTAACCAGTACTTGCTAAGACAGCCCTTTGTCTTTCGGGACTCTGAGTGTTCAAAAGTCAATTCTAAATGTTTATTTTTCTATACGTTCATGGATCTAGTCCTTTTTAAACTTCCCTCAAATACGAAAAGAAAAATAACCATTCACAACTTTTACTGACAATATTTTTAGCCAGCAGGAAAGGGCACCACCAAGCCTAAAAACGTCTCATGTGTGTCTCCTGCCAGTTTAGTTCCATAAGAAGTAGATACAGGGTCTGGCAGAAGTAAGGCCTGCTTGAGTGTGGTTGGTAGGGTGATAGTATGAATGTAATAACTTATAGTTTTAATTTGAAATTTCACCTAAAACGCCATACGGTGTGCTTGAGTGCGATACTGTTATGTTACAGAATTACATGCTTATGACTTTTGTAATAAAAAAGGGATATATTTGTGCCAGACCCTGTATTTAACAGAAAATTCTATTTCATAAAATTTTTAATAATACTTAGTTCAAATAAATTTTAGGAGTATAGGAAATTGCTTTAAGAGAAAATTACAAACCTTACCAATCAAAAGATTACTCTACATTCTCAACTTACGTCATCACCTACACCAAACAGGAAATCCAGATTATAGAGTTGATTAGTAAGAATTGCCATTTAAATGATTACCTGTTTCAATTAAACTGTCGTTGTTAGTTTGCTATGGCTTTAAGTTCTGACGTTGTTTCCCAGTGCCATTCTACTGTTACTCAATTGAATACCCTGGGCCATTAGTCTCTTCTTTGTGAAAGGAGATTCTAGAATTTCCATGCCAAGACAATGCACAAACAGCTGGTGATATTAAGTTTTCTTTAGAAGAAAAAAACAAGGCAATTGGCCGAAAGGAAATATTGTTTGACTTCAAAATTCATGATCCTTTTCAGCACACTTTATAACTGGGTCTCCAGAGGTATATATATATTTCACATATTTGTTCACATACAATTTGAGAAAGGAAGAGTGTGCAATAAAAGAATACACTTTCTTTTGGTGGTTTTACGAGGAGAAACCACCTAAGGACAGCAAATGCAGGTAGGGTGTTCCAATGCCAAAGGCCCTGTGGGCACAGGAAGTACTACATCCTGCTGGCACCGGTATTTTGTGCTTTTACCTGCTGCACTGCTCACTCATTGGAGATGAGCCGAAGTAACTTTTGCCCCTCAGCTCTCCTACGTGTATGAGCGAAAAGAAGCCACCCCCAGGCAAAATTTTCCTTTATTGTTCTACTACAAACTTCTTAGATGGGCCAGTTCAGTCCCAGAAACATTAGCATTTGTCCAGTTGTACTTTACGGAAGCAAACCCAACGTTTGAAAATCTAGGCATATATGTATATCTAAAGTCATGACTAATATACAAATCGGGGTTCGCCGGGCAGCTCTACATGTTTTTCCTCTCCACACTTCTACCCATAACCACATCCAATCTGAGATCCGGTTACTTTCAGAATCACGCCGTTTCCATTAGACAACAAACAGCCCATCTGGCCACACTCTCATAATTGAGATTCAAGTAAGATCGTTGCACATAGGGGCTCTCTGGCCCCTTTATCCTTTGAATCAGAGCTTCTGGCCTCTCCAGGTAACAGATCCCTTAGAGATGCTATTATATATAATGAAAAAAACTTACTGTTTTCTTTAACACTTTGAGAGCATAAGGCTTCTGAGTCCCCTTCTGTTTGCATCTGTACACAATGGATGTAGCACCCCTTGAGGGGGAAAAAGACAAAAAGAAAATGTTATGCTCTGGACATGAAATAAAGGGGAGACTTAAAAATAAGTATCTCTTTTGGCTACCCAAATAACTGACAAGTGAATACAGTTCACTCAGAAAAATTAGAGGTTTCTCAGTCTGCTCCCTTCCTTTGCCCCATCCCTATGCAAGCGACAACATACTTACAGCTGTTGCAGTCAGTGGCTCTGGAATTAACCAGGCCCCCTGGTGAGCATAGCTTGTGGACCCCATCCACCCAACTGCAGAATCCCTGAGCTTTCCTAGAAGGATGTGTCTGGAGTAAAACAAGGCACTGCGGCTTCAGTGAGACGGTTCAGTTTAGCCCTCAGCTATAAGGGTCAATACAGTCTCAACCACTTGACCAGGGCACTGGGGACCCTTGAGAATTTATGCCACTTAGTGCCCTGGCTTTCTCCCAGAGCCAGTGTTAGTCCCACAGAGATTCTGACCCCTTCATCTTGGTGACACTGCTACCACTTACTTCACATGCCCTAACAAAAAGAATTACGTAACATGTTCAGGAGAAAATACTATAAAAATGGTTAAAGATACATAGGGAAAAAGTAGATCTATCTCTCTATAAAAAAGCTTGAAGATGTACAGAACAGGTTTTACCTATAAAGGAGGATGGTAAGAAGGGACTCAATACCTAGCTTCACGCATGTGCACAGTTACAAAAAGGAGAATATTGAAAAGCAGGACAGTGTGGTCCTGATGCTCCATAAAGGAGGATGGTAAGAAGGGACTCAATACCTAGCTTCACGCATGTGCACAGTTACAAAAAGGAGAATATTGAAAAGCAGGACAGTGTGGTCCTGATGCTCCCTCTCCAAACACGAGGGCACGAGAAGAAGACAGACAAAAAGAGACTCACAGACCAACAGGCTTAAGTCTCAACTTCAGAAGGAGAACTTCAGATACATCTTAAAATAAGGTCAGTCAAAGTAAATCTGAGACTTTGAAGATTAAGCCAAAGGACTTCTTATGATATATTCAGTCCTGTGGTTTTGATATTTTAAGCACAAAAGAATAATATAAGTCGAAACATTCCCAGATAGCCTATGCCCAACACATCTTTAACACAGCCAGTAACTGATGTTGTAAATGCTAAC
>VMDR010029130.1:0-12867 GCA_007922815.1 Macrotus californicus | reverse complement strand
AGGGGGAAGTTAAGAATAGTATAGGAAATGTAGAAGCCAAAGAACTCATATATATGACCCATGGACATGAACTAAAGAGGGGGAGTGTGGGGGGAAGGGGTATTCAGGGAGGGGGTGGGGGGAGGAGATGGGGCAACTGTAATAGTATAATCAATAAAATATATAAAAAAGTATAAATTGGCAGTTACAAATTTCTTAAAGTTATGTGTAGCATAGGGAATGTAGTCAATAAAATAGTAATTATAGATGGTGCTAGGTGGGTACTAAACTTATCAAGGAAATCACTTCATAAACTGTATAAATGTATAACCAGTATTCTGAACACCTGAAATATAAAATACTGAATGTCAGCTGTAATTGAAAAATAAAAATTAAAAAAGGAATTATGAAGGGCCACTCACTTCAAAGCTATTTCATGATGATAGCATATAAGGTACCGCTGGTGAGGATGCAGAGTACAAAGGCTTCTCTGTCCTGTCCTAAGGTAGCTTTATGGTTATCACATATGGTCACTTTATATTTATAGCCACTGTCTGCATTCTTCTCAGTGTTGCTAAATTGTCCCATTAGGATTTCAATTATTCTATCCAGTAGTTGCATTTGAAATCTTTGTGTTCTTCCATCTACTGAGTGTAGAAATAAAGTCTTAGCATAACTGTGCTCATTGACCAAAATGTTCTCAATCTCACTATGATGCAGAGACTCGAACTGAAGGACTTTGGGTCTCTATTAGTTATTGTCCGGGAATGTCTCTTATTCTAAGAAACATCTGTTCTTTCCAGGATGTGCAGGATTACACAGCTCAGCCCAGAGAGGACCCCGCACACTAGAAGCACTTGTGCACGACTACTGCTTCTGCAGAGCACAAACAATGCTCTCCAGGTCTGCTGAGACCTCATCACTCTTCCCTTAGTCACTTGTAAATATCATAACCCCTTCCCATCTTGGGATGCCAGGCCTGGAGGCAGGGAGATAGAGTTTGGGGACCTCTTCTATAACTCTGCAGGACCCATTCAGAGTTGGGATTCTGGGCAGACACATCCTTACACTCTGCTACACATTACTGGTTCAATTATGTTGGTCTCACAGTCATCCTAAAAATAAAACCATCTTTTTGCTTGCTTTCCCTAAATCTACAAGCAGATTTTGTGTTCTCATATTTCTCTAAGTATCAGGACACTGGAGTTGGTGACCTTTGCCAAATAAAGTGACAGCCCAGGAATTCACAAACCGTGAGTGGGTGCATGTGATGTCAAATGAGTCACTGTGACATAACCATTCCCTTCCATCACCTTTTCCTCAATTTTCCTGCTGTGTCCTCAGGGTCTTGGCCTGGATACAATTGAGAAATAACTTATTGAATTCCATTTGTATCCACGGGCTTCACTATGATCAGACCACTAACATGTAGAAAAATCTGGGAGTATATTTGTTGAGTAAAACCACAGAGACACACATTCAGGACCTTTAGGAGGTTAAGAATATATTATTTTGCCTCTCAGAACACAGCCATATTTATAAATGTTTGGTCCTACTTCAGAAGAAGGTGTGGGAGGGGAAATGGTACCTCACAGAATTGTTGAATTAAGTAAACACATGTGAGGTAGAATGCAAAAATGGTTGCAGTCCCCCACCCCTTTCTTTATCTACCACCTTTGCAATGTAGTTGTGCAGATCCTCTCACTTGGGAAAAGAGGACTTTGATTGTCCATGTAAGATGCTTTAATAAATGTTCACAATGTGTGCCCTCTGATTTGTGCTGAAGAAACAAAAAAATAAATTAGATATGATTATGGTAAAAAAAAAAAACGAGGTAGAGTTTATTACTGGAATCTAGGCTGGCCCCGTGACTTTGACCAATAGAAAGTGGTGGAAGTATCATTGTGCCAGTTCTGAGAGAAACTCAAGAGGGCCATTCTCAAATTTCCCTCCCCACCCCCAGAAACTCTGTTTCTGCCATGTGGACACACTGAGGCCATCGTACTGATGAAGAAAGACAGGTGGCCCAAACCATAAAATCATAAGCAGGTCAACTGCTAGATATCTGAATGAGGCCCTCTTAGACCAGGCAGCCTCTATCAACCCACCAGCTGACCTCAGATACATGAACAAACCAAACCAACATCAACCAAGCTAGGCCTCATTCACACACAGATCAATTACTAATAATAAATGGTCCTTGGCTTAAGACTTTAAGCCAAGTTTTGAAGTAGTTGACTAACTAGCAAACAAATCCTAGCTGATAATTACATGTAAAGCTTTAAACTGGCTTATTTTAAGTGCTCAATAAATATTAGAAATTACTATTGTCCATCATAGAAAATTCAAATGATAGATTCTCATCTAATATACCAATAAAAAATCTATAAATGTACAACCTTATAGGAACTTCCATAAGATTGTCAGCTGATTTCTCAACAGGAACATTTTGGGCCAGAAGGGATTGGCACAAAATATTCAAAGTGGTGGAAAACAAGGACGTAAAACCAAGACTACTCTACCCAGCAAGCCTATAATTTATTTATTCTGTAATATATAATCAGCATTATATTTTTCCATTACCATCTAGTCCCCTTATACCCCCTTTCCCCCAGCAACCACCACACTGTTTTTTATATCCATGAGTCCTTTTTCTTTTTTGCTCAATCACTCCAGCCCCTCACCTCTTCCCTCACTAGCTGTCATCTGCTCTCCATCTATGAATCTGTCTTTGTTTTGCATGTTAGTTCAGTTTGTTCATTAGATTCCATATATGAGTGAACTCATACAATATTTGTCTTTCTTTGACTGGCTTATTTCACTTAACATAATGTTCTCCAGGTCTATCCATACTGTTGCAAGGGGTAAAATTTTATTCTTCTTTACAGCTGAGTAATATTCCATTGTGCAAATGTTCCATAGTTGTTTTATCCATTCCTCTATTGATGAACATTTAGGCTGCTTCTAGATCTTGACAATTGTAAATAATGCTGCAATGGACACAGAGGTTATTACATAATAATAAAAGGATCAATCCTAAAATAGAAAATAATCCTTGTAAATATTTATGTACCCAACATAGCAGCACCTAAATATATAAAGCAAATATTGATGAACATAAAAGGGGAGATCAACAGTAATACAGTCATAGTAGGGGATTTTAATATCTCATTTTAATCAATGGATAGCTCTTTCTGACAAAAAAAAATTAACAAGGAAATAGTGGCCTTAAATGACACATTAGACCAGATGAATTTAATTGATATTTTCAGAGCATTGTACCATAAAACTGCAGGATACATTTTTTTCAAGTGCATATGGAATATTTTCTAGGATAGCACAGGTGTCATGCCATAAAACAAACTTCAATAAGTTTAAGATGATAGAAATCATTGCAAGCATCTTCGTTCACAATGGTATGAAACTAGAAATCAATTATAAGAGAAAGAAACTGAAAAATATGCGAACGCATGGAGGCTAAATAACATGTTAATAAACAATAAATGGGTTAAAATGTAATTAAAATATACCCTGAGACAAATGAAAAGGAGAACACAGTAGCCCAAAATCTATGCCATACAATGAAAGCAGTTCTAAGAGAAACATTCATAGAAATACAGGTCTACATCAAGACAGAAGGAGTATCTCAAATTAAAAACTTAACCTTTTACCTAAAGGAACTAGAAAAAGAACAACAAACAAAGCCCAAGGTGATAGAAGGGAGGAAATACTTAAGATCAGGGCAGAAATAAATTAAATAGAATTTTAAAAATATAAGAGATCAATGAAACTAAGAGCTGGTTTTTTTAAAAGACAAAGTTGATGAACATTTAATATGATACATCAAGAAAAGCAGAGAGACAACGCAAATAAATAAAATCAGAAATTAAAGAAGAGAAGTAATAATCAACACCACAGGAATGCAAAGGATTGTAAGAAAATACTATGAAAGGGTAGAAGATGCTGGTGAAGTAGGTGGAAACTGAGCCCAGTTGCTCGTGTACCCAACTGGGACACTTAGCTGATCTTCAAAAACAACAAAGTGAACAGTCAATCGAATGTTAGTGGATATGACGTTTGGAAGCCAAAGTGTGCAGAGGATGCTTCAAAATGGCCAGTAAGGAGGTGTTATAGGCGGCCGGACAAAGTCCCCAAGTGACTCGCCTGAAAATGTGGCTGCTGCAGGGGCAACATTGGAATAGAGCAGGAGTAGAACCAGGTCAGTGATAGTAGCCCAGAGGCTCCCTCCCCCTCCCAGGGCAAGGAAACCACGGACCGTGCAGAGAGGGACTTGAATGCATGAAGTTGTTGGGGAAAAACAGGCAGCACACATGTACACAGCTGGTGGCACACCCAAGTTGTGGTGGTGATCACCAGCTGGGACAGTGCCAGAGAGTGGGGGAGGGGGACGGGGATTCTGGCAGCCCCTGGAGCTGAGGAAAGAGGAGGCCACGACTGGCCGTGACTGAGATAGACTCTTGACTTACCAGAGACTTGGAAGATTTGGAAAGCTGGGCAGTGGATCTGAATGGCAACAGCACCCATAGAGAATTCTTTCAAGAGGGGAACTGAGGCACACTGTGTAGGGACCTCTTGCATACAGCTGCCTGGCCAACAAGGAGAGAGGATTGTGGGTACAATTTGCAACTGGTAGATTGATCAAAGGGGTGCAAAGCAAGGTGGTTTCTCTGTGCCAGGCTGGTGCAATGGCGAAGAGTGGAGAGTGTGGGCCACAGAGTGCTCTGAGGGCAGTGGGCTGGAGATTGTGCACTTGTGATTATTGTAGGGCATACTAAGCTCCATTCCTTGGTGGAACCACCAGAAAGGTAAAATTGAGCCCAACCCCCCACTGCCTGCAGTAGCCAGGAAGATCTGCAAAACCAGTTGGGGAGGCTTAATAACCAGCAGTGGCTTTTTTTCCCCCCCAAGACTAAGATAGCAAGGCTAAAGCTGAAAAGGGCTCATTCTGAACTCCCCACAGGGAGAAAAAGTACACTCAGTACTGGGGCCCTATTTCACTGAGGCCATCAAAATGAGAAGTTAAGAAAGGATACAACAGAACAACAATAAAATAATAAAAAAAGAAAGAAAGGGTACAAAAAGGGGATTCAGGACACCGTCCAGACTTGGCTCACACAAAGAGCTGCAGACTACACCAAGTAGGAGAGAGCTGACACAGTTACGCAGATGGCTCCCTGCACCCTCAACCCCCATGACATGGACAGCTATTTAAGCAAAAACTATACATTATTGGAAATAAACTGGGACAGACTAAGACCGGAGGTATAGAGGCAAAGGGAATGCACCCACAATTTTCTCAGAAGACTGAACAGTGCCTTCCAGGCAGAACACAGACATCACACACTCTCAATCACAACAGAAGCTCCCTCTAGAGGCAGGGGAAGGAGATACAGGCAGTCTTGCTAGAAGTTTGGACAACACACCTGGAGCTGAGAGAAAACCAGAGACAGATCCAGAAAGAAGTTGGAAGGCGAACACCGACAGCTGAGACAAAGTTCACCTTTCTCTTCACCAGAACTTGTGTTTTTTAAAATTTCTCTTTCTTGTTTTCTTTTTTTAGTTTTATTTTGTTTTTTGTTTCTCTTTCATATAGCATTTTAATTTTTCTTCTTTTACTTCACTTATATTCCAAATAACTCACTACTCTTGGTCTTTCACTTTTATTCTTTATAATCAGATTATATATATTTTTCATATTATTGTTATTCCACACAGCACACTTCCCTGGTCTTAATCTATTTCACCATCTTCCTGAGCTTCATTACTGTTGTTGTAAACTTTATTTTCTCTCACACTACGCCATGTTCCTATTCTTACTCTCACTATTCCTCCTCCATCTAAGCTCGCATAAGTGCTCTTCTTTCTTAAGTCAGATCACATTCTTTTTCCCCTCATAAGAGTCTTCTTTCATTTCCACCTTTATAAACAGTGGCTAGTCAAGCAAAATACCATGGTTATTGCAGTACTTCTCCAACGGAACTCCTATTTGTTGACTATTAGTTTGTACTTTAAGTCCCATGGTCTTACTCCACTTTGCCTTCCCCTGCTCCTGATCAGCTGAGTGAGGAATTTTATTTCATTGTTTTCCCCTTCTCCCAGTCTGGGTTTTACTCCGTACTCTTATCAGTTTGCTTCCCCCATCCCCTCAAAATAATTTTCTTTACTGTAGACATCTCACATTCACTTTTCTATTGTGTACAATATTCTTATTCCCATTTCATCTTTATTAAACATCATTCCACTATTGTTCTTATTGACCCTGCTGTGGTTTTTCTGCAGTTTTGCTCCCATCAGTCCAGTACCTTTTTATTTTTACCTCAAACCTCATAGTATACCTTCCTTTTTCTTACCCCATTTTTCCCATCATGCTTCCATGTTTTATTTACATTTTAAATTTTGTTCTCTCCCTTTCTTCGCTTTAGTTCTCTCCCTATTATTTATCAATAATCTTTCCTATTCCACTCAAAAGCATTTTCTCCTCTTTTATTCTTCTCATAGTCCCTTTGTCCTATTTTATAGAGTTCATAATCTCTCTTTACCTTTATTAATCTCTGCTCAATTTCAGTTGAGGTTGCTGATGTGGTGGTCGTGGGGGTTCTTTTTGCTGACATAGATTTGGTTCTCTAGTGTTACTGCTTTGTTAAACAAAACCTGTACCACAGCATACAAAACAAGGTGGGCGTTGTGACTACCAGTAAGCCTGTTGGAGGGGAGAACCCATGAAAAAGAAGCCATCAACAACTAAAGCCTAAGTACAACAAGAGAGCCTACACAAATGGAAGAAAGGGTAACCCCAGAGCATCCAGACAAAGAGATCAAAGAGACTGCAACACTGAGTCCTACAGAACTCCTACCACAGAAATCCACCCCATGGAGACAGGCTGGCAAAGCAGAGCAACCTGAGATGCAGAAACAAAAAGAGTCACCTAAATAGGGAGACAAAGAAAGAACTCCCAATTGAAAGGAACAGAAGAATCCCTAGTAAAAGAGCTAAATGAAATTGAGACAAGCACTCTATTAGACATAGAATTCAGAAAAATGGTTATAAGAATGTTCAAGAAACTCAGTGACAACTACAAGGAACAGAGTAGAAACTACAACAGCAGAAAAAAGGAAATAGAAACTATAAACAAGAACCAGGAAGAAATGAATAATAAAATATCTGAAATTAAAAAAAAATAAGCTAGAGGGACTTAAAAGCAGGTGAGATGAATCAGAGGACCTAATCAGTGAGTTGGAAGACAAGGTAGAAAGAAACACCCAGGTAGAGCAACAAAATGAAACTGGACTCAAAAAGTATAAGGGTAGTTTAAGGGAACTTAAGGACAATATAAAATGTAACAACATTAGAATCATAGGAATACCAGAAAGAGAAGAAAAGGAACAAGGGATTGAAAACCTGTTTGAAAAAATAATGACAGAAAACTTTCCAAGTTGAAAAAAATAATGACAGAAATCTCCCCTAACTTGGAGAGGAGAAGAGCCATGCAAGTTCAAGAAGCACAGAGGGTCAAAATCAAGATGAGCCAAAGAGGTCCACTCCAAGACACATTATAATTAAAATGTCAAATTTTAAAGACAAAGAGAGAATCTTAAAGACAGAAATAGATAAACAGATAGTAACATACAAAGGAACTCTGATAAGGCTAGCAGCTGATTTCTCAAAGGAACACAACAAGCCAGAAAAGAATGGCAAGAAATATTCCAAGTAATGAAAAGCAAAGTTGTAACCAAGAGTACTCTACCCATAAAGGTCCTCATTTAAAATGGAAGGCACAAAAAGGAGTTTCCTAAACAAACAAAAGTTAAAAGAATATACCTCCACCAAAACAGCATTGTAAGAGATGCTAAAGGGACTGCTTTAAGAAGATGAATAAATAGAGTGAGAGAGAGAGGAACACAAGTACAAAAGGAAAAATGGCAATGGATAAGTAAATACCCATCAGTAATAACCTTAAATGTACCTGGAAAAAATGCCCCAATAAAAAGACATAGGGTAGCTGAGGGATAAAAAAACATGACCCATACATATGCTGCCTATAAGAGACCCATCTCAGAACAAAAGACCTACACAGACTGAAAGTGAAGGGTTGGAAAAAAATATTCCAAGTAAATTGGCAAGAAAAAAAGGTGGGTTAGTGTTATTTATATCAGACAAATAGACTTCAAAACAAAGGCCATAAAAAGAGACAAAGAAGGTCATTTCATAATTCTAAAGGGTAGAATGAATGAGAAATCTATAAATATTGTAAATATGTATGCATCCAACATAGGAGCACCCAAATATATAAGGAAAATCTTGGAGGACTGCAAGAAAGAGATAGATAGCAACACATTTATAGTAGGGGATTTTAACACTCCACTGTCAAAAATGGACAGATCTTCCCAACAAAGAACCAACAAGGACACTGTGACCCTGAACAACATGTTAGATCAAAAGGCCTTAATTGATATATACAGAATTTTTTGCCCAAAGAAGCAAAATACACATTATTTTCAAAAGCATATGGAACACTTTCAATGATAGACCACATGATAGGACACAAAACAAGCCTCAACAAATTCAAAACAAGTTGAAATTATATCAAGAAATTATATCAAGCATTTTCTCAGACCACAAGAGTCTGAAACTAGAAACCAACTTCAAGGAAAAAAACTCAAAAACATGAAATCCATGGAGACTTAATAACATGTTATTAAACAATGAATGGGTAAACAAAGAGATCAAGGAAGAAGTCAAAAAGTTGCTGGAAACAAGTGAAAATGAACACAAAACAACTTGAAACCTATGGGACTCAGCGAAGGCAGTCCTGAGAGGGAAGTTCATAGCAATACAGGCCTACCTAAGAAAGATAGAAACATTTCAAATAAACAACCTAACCCTACATCTACAAGAACTGGAGAAACAACAACGAAGTCCAGAGTGAGTAGAAGAAAGGAAATAATCAGGATCAGAGCAGGATCAAGTGGAGACTAAAAGAACAACTCAAAGGAACAACTCAAATCCAGGAGATGGTTCTTTGAAAAGATTTAAAAAAATTGACAAGCTTTTACCAGACTCATCAAGAAAAAAAGAGAGAGGACCCAAATAAATAAAATCAGAAATGATAGGGCAAAATTACAACTGATACCACAAATTTACAAAGGATTGTAAGAAATTACTATGAACAACTATATGTCAAGAAATGTGAAAACCTAGGTGAAATGGACACATTACTGGAAACATATAATCCTCCAAAACTAAGTTGAGAAGAAGCAGAAAGCCTTAAAAAGGCTGATATCAGCTAGTTAAATTGAAGCAGAAATAAAAAAAATAAACCTACAAAAAAAAAATCCCTTGGCCTGATGATTTCACAGGAGAATTTTACCAAACATTTAGGGAAGAGCTAACCTCAATTCTTCTCAAACTATTCCAAAAAAAAACAAGAAGAGGGAAGACTACCAAACTCTTTTTATGAAGCTAATGTCATCCTAATCCCAAAACCAGATGAAGACAGAACATAGGAAGAAAACTACAGGCCTATATTGCAATGAACATAGATTCTAAAATCCTCAACAAAATATTGGATAACCAGATCGATCCAACAATACATTAAAAGGATCATACACCATGATCAAGTGGGATTCATCACAGGGATGCAAGGATGGTAGAATATACACAAATCAATAAATGTAATATATCACATACACAATATAAAAGACAAAAAGCACATGATCATATGAAAGATGCTAAAAAGGATTTAGATAAAAAACAGCACCCATTTATGATAAAAACACTCAACAAAGTGAAAATAGAGGGAGTATACCTCAACATAATAAAGACCATGTACTAGAAACCTACATCCAACATCATACTCAACAGGCAACAACTAAAAGCTTTTTCCACTAAGACCAGGAAGATCAGGAACAAAACAAGGATGTCCGCTTTCACCACTCTTATTCAACATAGTATTGGAAGTTCTAGCCACAGTGATTAGACAAGAAAAAGTAATAAAAGGCATCCAGATTGGAAAGGAGGAAATAAAACTGTCACTGCTTGCAAATGACATGATAGTGTACATAGAAAACCCTATAGACTCCATCAAAAACCTACTTGACCTAATAAGTGAATTTGGCAAAATGACAAGATACAAAGTCAATATTCAGAAATCAAAAGCATTTTTGTACACCAACAATGAAATGTCGGAAACAAAAATTAGAAAAAAAATTCCACTTACTATAACAACAAGAAAAGTAGTACCCAGGAATAAACCTTACCAAGGAGATAAAAGACTTATACTCAGAAAATTACAGAACCCTGAAGAAAGAAATTAAGAAAAACATAAATAAATGGAAGCATACACCATGTTCATGGATTGGAATAATTAACATCATTAAAATGTCCATACCACCCAAAGCCATGTAAAGATTCAGCACAATCCTTATCAAAATACTTATGATATATCTCACATATTTAGAACAAATATTTCAAAAATTTATATGGAACAAAAAAATGACCCTGAATAGCCTCAGGAATTTTGAGAAAGAAGAACAAAGTAGGAGGGATCACAACACCTGGTATCAAACTATATTACAAGGCCACTCTAATAAAAACAGTCTAGTACTGGCATAAGAATGACATGTAGGTCAGTGAAACAAAATAGAGAGCCCAGAAAGAAACCCATATCAATATGATCAGTTAGTATTTGACAATGGGGGCAGGAGCAAACAATGGAGTAAAAATAGTCTCTTTAATAAATGTTGTTGGGAGATCTGGACATGTACATGCAAAAAAATGAAACTAAACCAACTTACACCATACACAACAATAAACTCAAGATGGATAAAAGACTTAAACATAAGCTGTGACACCAGAAAAGGGTAGAGGAGAACATAGGAAGGAAAATTTCAGATATCCCACACAGCAACACTTTCACCAATACATCCTCTAGATGAACAAATGGGACTACATCAAACTAAAAAGCTTCTGCATGGCTAAAGAAAACATCAACAAAATAAGTGGGAACCAACCATATGGGAAAACGTATTTGCCAATGATAACTTGGACAAGGATTTGATCTCTAAAATAAATAAAGAACTCACACGACTCCACACCAAGAAGACAAACAATCCAATTAAAATATGTCCAAAGGGTCTGGACAGACAATTCTCCAAGGAGGAAATACAGATGGCCAAGACACATGAAAAAATTCTCAACATCAATAGCCATTGGAGAGATTTAAATTAAAACCACAATGAGATATCACCTCACACAGGTCAGAATGGCCATCATTAATAAATCAACAAACAAGTGCTGATGAGGATGTGGAGAAAATGGAACCCTAGTGCACTGTTGGTGGGACTTCAGACTGGTGCAGCCACTGCAGAAAACAGTGTGGAATTGCCTCAAAACACTAAAGATAAAACTGCCTTTCATCCCAGCTGTCCTGCTGCTCAGATTATACCCTAGGAATCCTGAATCACCAATTCAAAAGAATCTATGCATCTCAATGTTCATAGGAGCATTATTTACAACAGCCAAGTTCTGAAAACAGTCTAAGTGCTGTCAGTAAATGAGTGCATTAAAAACTGTGGTACATTTACACAGTGGAATACTATGCAGCAGAAAGAAAGAAGGACCTCCTACCCTTCACAATAGCATGGATGGAATTGGAAAGCATTATATTAATGAAATAAGCCAAGTGGTGAAAGACAGATACCATATAATCTCGCCTATAATTGGAACTTAATCAACAAATCAAATCAATGAGCAAAATAAAGCCAGAGACTTGGAAATAAAGAACAAACTGATAGTGACCAGAGGGAATGGAGGAGGGGAATAATGGGAGAAAGAAGAGGAAGGGGGGCAAAGAAACATGTGTAGAGGACTCATGGATACAGACAATGGGGGGCATTGACTGTGAGAGTGGGAGGGGTTGGGCCAGGGGAGAGCAATGAGGAAAATGTGAGACAGCTGTAATGAACAATATAAAAACAAAATACTATGAAAATTTTATGGCTACAAAATGGACAGTCAGCAAGAAATATATACATTTCTAGACTGTGTCAAGACAAAACAGAAAATCTGAAGAAACAGGTCAGTACTGACAAAATTGAGAGAATAACCAAAAAAAGTCCTAACAAACAAAAGTTCGAACCCTATGGCTTCATAAGTGTACTTTATCAAACAATGAAAGAAGAACTAACACCTATCTCTCTCAAAGTATTCCAAAAAATGCAAGAGGAGGGATGACTCCTGCAAGTTCATTTTATGAAGCCAACATTTTCCTGATTCAAAAACCAGATAAAGACACTACAACAACAACAAAAACAAATTATAGGCCAATATCCCGCATGAATATAGATGAAAAATCCTCAACAAAATACTAACAAACTAAATTCAGCAATACATCAAAAGCATATATACATGATCAAATGGGATTTATTCTGAGGATAAAGTACTGGTTCAGTATTTTCAAATCAATTAATGTAATACATCACATAAACAAAATGGTCAAAATTATATGATAATCAATAAATGCAGAAAAAGAATTTCATAAAATTCAGCACCCATATCTAATAAAAACTATCCATAAAGTGGAAATAGAAAGAACATACTTGAACATAATAAAAGCCATATATTGCAAGCCCACAGCCAACATCATACTCCACCAAACACACCAAAAACATTTTTCTTATGAGCAGGAACAAGACAGGGATGTCCACTTTCACCACTCTTATTCCACATAGTACTAGAAGTCTTAGCCAAAGCAATTAGACAAGAAATAAAAGGTATCCAAATTGGAAAGGGAGAGAAAACTATCTTTATTGCAGATGACATAATATTGTATCTAGAGAATTCTGCACATTCCACCAAAAAACTACTAT
>VMDR010029129.1:0-12869 GCA_007922815.1 Macrotus californicus | reverse complement strand
AGTTGCTCGAATTGTAGGTGTGATTAATTACATTGCACATTTTAAGAGCGCTGAATTTTAAATCCCCTGAACTAAGTACCTGAAAACAAAAAATAGTCTTATAGCTAACACTATCCAAATGTAAATTGAAAATGCTATAAGGTGAATTTTCAGAATATTTAAAAATATACCCTGGAGCAAATGTGATTCATCTTTTCCTAGACTGCCTCTGTTCTGAGAAGTTTTGAGATTTAGTGTTATCCCCATGCCTTATACCAGCAGTGCTGTTACAGGGGTTTATTGAGCCTCTCCAAGGAGCTGACTGTGTAGTTAAAGGATAAGTACAGACTCCTGCCTATAGGAACTTGTAAACTAATGTGAGAGACAAAACAAATGGAAACCACAGAGAAATTACAGCATGGAGGAGAAGGAATTGGGGTAAACCTTCACCAATCAGTTGCAAACTTCCTGCACCACCACCACCACATCTTAGAGGGCTGTAAGATGTTTCTACCTGTGTAGCACAAAATTTACCAATTGAAAAAAAAAGTTATGGGGTAATTTCCTATTTAAAAATGAACTTTTTTCGTAATGTTTTTTTATTAATTTCTATGTAATCGTTACCCCATTAATCCAATTTTATGATGTGTCTAGCCAATTTTATTGATATTTTTTGCAGGCTCTTCCTCTAGTATTCTGCAACTCTTCTAGCACAGTGGTGGTAAGGTATCTTCCATGTAGCAATGTGTTTAGAGAGCACATTCATACATTCTGAGTGCCATACAGCATGGCTGTGGTAAAATTAGAGGCAGGAAGTTTACCAAATGTAGGTATCCAGATGATTGGGATATACAGTGTCATTAGATCAAGAAGGTTCCTTCAGTCATCTCTTCCTCCATTGACATCTGAGAAGCCATTGGCTTAGAGGAGTCAGGCAGCTTCTTCTTAAAAGAACACATTGAGTCAGAATGAGAATGTACTTTTTAAACTGTACCATATTCTTCCCATGACTTCCTGCTGACTTAGAAAAAAAGAATGATTATTACCATTTCTTTAAATGTGTCAATTAATTGACAATAATCAAATTCATTTGTGCTTCTAGGACTCTGAAGTTATGTGTTCTGAACTACATGGATTATTAATTATAAAACCTAAGTATATAGAAAGAAGGAGACATTTGAAGTGGTGGTTGTATATCTATAGCATGGAGTAGAAAGACCGACAGCTGAGCTTGTCACTCCCACTTTTGCCCACTCAGTTGTTTGAAATTCAGAATTCATAACTGATCCTTCTTTTCTCTTTCCTTTGTGAAATCCACTCTGCTACTCTGGTCTTAGACCTTGGTGTCCAGTAGCCTAGGCAGGTCAAACAAAACAGTCACTTTAATCCCACAGATTGATCAGCCATGACCTTGGTCTAAATAGCTGGCTGATGGGCTCACTATTAGTGAAAACAGTGTTCTGTATTGTGCTTCCCAAGAGTGGCTTGCATGTCAAATATGTTTTAAAAAAGAAAATAAATTCAGTCACATTGTTTTTTTTTTTAATTATATTTTATTGATTATGCTGTTACAGTTTTCCCAATTTTTTCCCCTTTGCTCCCCTCTACCTAGCTAACCCCTATTCCCTCTGGTAATCCCCACACTGTTGTCCATGTCTGTGGGTCATGCATATATGTTCTTTAGCTACTCTGTTCCCTATGCCATACTTTATATCCCATGACTATTCTGCATCTACCAATTAATACTTCTTAATCCCTTCACCTTTTTTGCCCATGTCCCCCAAACCCCCTCTCATCTGGCAACCATTAAAACATTCTCTGTATCTATGATTCTGTTTCTGTTCTGCTTGTTTATTTTGCTTTTTAGATTCAGTTGTTGATAGATACGTGTTTTTTGCCATTTTATTGTTTATATTTTTGATCTTCTTAAAGAAGACCCTTTAACATTTTGAATAATACTGGTTTGGTGGTAATGAACTCCTTTAGCTTTACATTGTTTGGGAAGTTCTTTATCTGTTCTTTGATTCTAAATGATAGCTTTGCTGTGTAGAGTAATTTTGCTTTTAAGTCCTTCCTTTTCATCACTTTGAACATTTTTTGCCAATCCCTTATAGCCTGCAAAGTTTCTTTTGAGAAGTCAACAGTTTTAAGGGAGCTCCCTTGTAGGTAACTCTCTGCTTTTCTCTTGCTGCTTTTAAGATTCTCTGTCTTTAACCTTTGGCATTTTAATTATAATGTGTCTTGGTGTGGGCCTCTTTGGGTTCATCTTGTTTGAGACTCCCGCGCTACCTTACTTGTATGTCTATTTCCTTCACCAAGTTAGGGAACTTTTCTTTCTTTATTTTTTCAAATAGGTTTCCAGCTTCTTACTCGCTCTCATCTCCTTCCAGCATCCCCATGATATGAATGTTGGTATGCTTGATGTTGTCCCAAAGGCTCCTTATACTATGTTCATTATTTTGGATTCTTTTTACTTCTTGCTCATCTGATTGGTTGTTTTTTCTTCCTTATATTCCAAATCACCAATTTGATTCTCGACTTCATCCACTCTGTTGTTGATTCCCTGTATGTGGTTCTTTATTTCAATTAGTGTATGCTTTGGTTCTGACTGGATCTTTTTTATGACATTGAAGTTCTCACTAAGTTCATTGAGCATCCTTATAACCAGTGTTTTGAACTTGTAACCTAGTAGAGTGCTTATCTCCATTTTGTGTCAGTTTTTTTTCCTGGAGTTTTGTTCTGTTCATTCATTTGGGCCATGTTTCTTTGTCTCCTCATTTTGGTAGCCTCTCTGTATTTGTTTCTGTGTATTAGGTGAAGCTGCAGTGTCTCTGAGGCTTGGTAGAGTGGCCTACTGTAGTAGGTGTCCTGTAGAGTCCAGTGGCACAGCCTCCCCTGTTACCCAGTTTGGGTACTCAAAATGTGCCCACCATGTGTGCAGTGTATACCCTTCTGTTATATTTGAGCCTTGATTGTTGTTGGCATATCCAGAGTCAGTCATCACTTGTGCTCTGTCCAGAGTCACACAGCATAAGCTACAAAGAAATATGCACATGGCTGCTACTTGAGCTGGGGTTGGACGTGCCCAGATGAGGCCAAGCTGTCAACCAAGGCTGGCTGCTGCTAATGCTGGACGTGAGGCAACTTAGTGAGAGGTACTGGGCTCACTGAAGCCAGATGCTGCTTGTGTGAGAGAATTTAGGAAAATCTGAAGCATGGGCAAAGACAAACTATTTCTGTGGAAAGGCCCCTGGAAACAATAGCTTGGGTGGGCTTGAAAGTTGGGTGAGGCAGAGTTTCAGGGAATCGGTAGAGTGGGGCAAACTCTGAGCCAGGTTGATGGAGTCTCAGAAATGGTACCCACCTGCCACTTCTGTGGCTCTGTGGGTAGAGGGTTCAGCAAAGAAACAATGGCCTCTGCCAGCACTTCTTTCTGTTAGAAAGCTGCCCCTCATCTCTTGCTCTGATGCCAGACAATTCAGATCCTCCCCCTGTGTCTCTGATGCCTTTCAATCTGCTACCCCCATGCTGGAGCTTAGAAGGAAAGTCAGAGTAAGTCCATGCATGGGCCCTCTAAGACAAATTACCTGAAACTCCAGTAGTTTCTCCCTTCCACAGTGTCAATCCCCACTGGTTTTTACAGCCAAAAGTTATGGAAACTTATCTTCCTGGCACTGGGACCCTGGGCTGGGAGGCCTTGTGTGGAGCTGGGATCCCTCACTCCTGAGATATCCCTCCTGATTTTTATCTGCCACATGTGGTTATGGGACCAACCTATTCTATGTCTCTGTCCCTCCTACCAGTCTCGATATAGTTTCTTCTCTAATTCTGTAGTTGTAGAACTTCCATTCAGTTCAATTTCTGATAGTGTAGATGATGGTTCTTCTATAGTTTAATTTTAATTTTGATGTGGTTGTGTGAGGAGGCAACCTGTGTTTACCTGCACCACTATCTTGACCACTGGTCAAGAGTTTTTAATTAATTTTAAGTAACTAAATAGTTACTCACTGATTTATCTTATTTTCAAGTCTTTTATAGATTGATTCATATATAAATAATTTTATTCTCATTTACCCTCTACAATGACCCAGAAAGGTAATTATCTCTCTTTATTATACAGGAGGAAATTAAGACTCACAAACTTTAAATAATTTGACAAAGTCACCTTATCTCAATATCTAGACTCTCAGCCTGGGTTATTTTGTTCCTAAAAGTCACCTCTCATTGCCTTAAAGATCTAAAAAAATAAATAGATCCTAAGTGTCAGATTGTATAGGAGACAAGTGCACTGCTTGTAGTGCAACATGTCATATTTCATGTTCTTCCTTGTGAAAGAAGAAGTTGCATATGCTTAGTAAAAACCTTTTATCTTTTACTTGGAAACTCACTACCAAAAATATTTACCATGTGTATGTATGTGTGTGTGTGTGTGTGTGTGTGTGTATATATATATATATATATATATATATATATATATCAGATAAGTTAAATCAGAGTGTACTTTAATCAATCAAGTACTTTTCTTTTACTGGACTCTTAACATTCCTTAAAATAAAAACGAAGCTTGCTTTTATCACTAGCACTTATCAGAGCACCTTCACTTAGTAGCAATTTGTGCCTGTACATTTTTATTGCTAGCAATGACCCAAGCCTCTTACAAATACTCCCCTGCTTTATTGTATTTGTGCTTATAAAGCGCATTTCATATACCATATAGCTGTAATTTAATGAGAACCTCCTTAGAAATCCTTCAGACAAGATCCGGCCAAGATGGAGGCATAGAAATGCTTTGCTTCCTTGCACAACCAAGGGAAGGATAACAACCAATTTAAAACAATAAACAACCAAAATTGCCAGAAAATCAAACTGCATGGAACTCCGACAATCAAAGAATAATCAAGGCTGTTACATTCATCCCGACTGGTTGGAGGGGCACAGATAGGCAGTCAGGCAGAGAAGACCCACAGCAAGATGGTGGACCATGCAGGTGAGGAGTGGGCTGGCTGACTGGGAAACTAAAGACTCAGAAACTCTAGCTGTAAGATCTTGCGGGTATTGTGAAGGTGGGAGAAACTCTCAGTCTCACAGGAGAGTTTGTTGGAGAGGCCCGCTGGATTCTAGAACGTACACACACCCACCAACCTGGGAATCAGCTCTTGGAAGGGCACGATTTGCTTGTGGAAAGCAAGAAAAGTGACAGAAAATGGGGCTGGAGTGGAGTGAGAGAGAGACAATGTTTGCTCTCTGACCACTCTGGCACAGACAGTGCCACAATGTAGCAGAGGGTTGCCACAACCTGGTGAATACCAAAGACTTTACCCTTACAACATATCAGGTACACCAAGACAAAGAAATATGGCCCAAATGAAAGGAGAAATCAGAACTACAGAAAAAGAACTACGCGGTGAGGAGATGGCTAACCTAACAGATGCAGAGTTCAAAACACTGGTACTCAGGATGGTTGCATTTGGTTGCAAAATGAAGAAAGAAATGAGACTATACAAAGTGACATACAGGAAAATAACGGAACCAATAGGGAGGGAAGGAAACCAGGACTCAAATCAATGATTTGGAACAAAAGGAAGAAATAAACATCCAACTGGAGCAGAATGAAGAAACAAGAATTGAAATAAATGAGGAGAGACTTAGCAACCTCTGGGACAACTTTAAGCACTCCAATATCTGAATCATAGGACTGCCAGAAGGAGAAGAGGAGGAGCAAGAAACTGAAAACTTACTTGAACAAATAATGAAGGGAAACCTCCACCATCTGACAAAAGAAATAGAATTCCAGGAAGTCCAAGAAGACCAGAGACTCCCAAAGAAATTGGACCCAAGGAGGAACACACCAAGGCACATCATAATTAAGTTACCCAAGATTAAAGGTAAGGAGAGAATCTTAAGGGCAGCAAGAGAAAGGAGACAGTTGCTTGCAAAGGAGTGCCCATAAGACTGTCAACCGATTTGCCAAAAGAAACCTTACAAGCAAGAAGGGGCGAGAAAAAAGAATTTGAAGTCATAAAAGGCAGGGACCTACATCCAAAATTACTATATCCAGCAGAGCTATCATTTAGAATGGAAGGGTAGATAAAGTGCTTCCCACGTAAGGTCAAGTTAAAGGAATATATCATCACCAAGCCCTTATCATATAAAATGTTAAAAGGACTTATGTAAGAAATAGAAGAAGATTGGGGGGTAGGGGGGAGGTGCATCCTGAAAAGTTCTTACTACAAAGAAGTAGAGAAGGTGAAGGAGGGAGTGGAAGCCACACTAACTCAACTGAGGATGGATCTGGAAATACAGTTAAACGGTGGAGAAACTACTCAGAACAAACAACTGAACAAGAGGGAGAGAGAATCCTCAAAACATTGTACACACGGAAGAACCAGCTTCAACACAACCTGCCCACACCTGCACAACAGAATACAAGATGTGGTGAACAGAGTGACCCTCAGTTAACCAGCTGGAGGGAAGGACTCACCAAGAAAAGACCAAATGACAATCAAAACCCAAAGACATACAGAGAGCCAACATAAATGGCAGACCAAGACAGCTGAGCTCAGGAGATCAAGGAGACTTCACCACTGAACCTCACAGGTCTTCTACCATAGAAGTTCACACCATAAACCCAGGGAGTCAGAACAGACCAATTTAAAAAGCAGAGGCTAACAAAAAGAGTCTCACAAACAATGGAAAGACAAAGAAACAATCTCCAAATGAAAGGAAAGGAGGAGCCTCAGAAAGAATGCTAAATGAAACAGAGACAAGTCAACTATCAGATATTGAGTTCAAAGCAGTGGTTATAAGGAAGCTCAGTGAGATCACAGAGAAATACCAGAAGCTACAGGGAAACTACAGTGAAGTCACTGCAAAGTATATCAACATGAAAAAGGAAATAGAAAATATCAACAAAGGCCAAGGGGAAATGAAGAATACAATTTCTGAAGTGAAGAACACAATAGAAGGAATCAAAAGCAGGCTTCATGAAGCATAGGATCAGATTAGTGAGCTGGAAGACAAGGTAGAAAAAAACACACAGAAACAACAAGAAAAGGGAAAAAGGCTCAGAAAGAATGAAGAGGCGTTAAGGGAAATGCAGGACAACATGAAATTTAATAATATCTGTGTAATAGGGATACCAGAAGAAGAAGAAGAGCAAGGGATAGAAAACCTGTTTGAAAAAGCAATAATGGAAAACTTCCCTAATTTGATAAGAGAAAAAGTCACACATATCCAGGAAACACAGAGTCCCAATCAAGAGGAACCCAAAGAGGCCCACTTAAAGACACATCATAATTAAAGTGGAAAAATTCCAAGACAAAGAGAGAATCGTAAAGGCAGCAAAGGAGAAACAGGAAGTAACATACAAGGAACCCCAGTAAGATGAGCAGCTGACTTCTGAATGGAAATGCTCCAAGCCAAAAGGAATGGCAGGAAATATTTGAAGTAATGAGAACCAGAAGCCTGCAACCAAGACTACTCTACCCAGGAAGACTCTCAATTAAAATGGAAGGCCAAGTAATGAGCTTCCCGAACAAAAGAAGCCTCAAGAATATACTTCCTCCAAACCAGCTCTGAAAGAGATGCTAAAGGGTCTACTTTAACAACAGGAAGAAAAACAGTGAAAGAGAGAGGAACACACATACTAAAAAATGGCAATGAATAAGTATCTCACAATAATAACCTTAAATGTAAATGGATTAAATGCCCCAATCAAAAGACACAGAATAGCTGAATGGATAAGCAAACATGACCCACGTATATGCTGCCTACAAGAGATCTACCTCAGAACAAAAGACCTACACAGACTAAAAGTGAAGGACTGGAAACAAATATTCCAAGCAATAGACAGAAAAAAAAAATCCGTGGTAGCAATACTCATATTGGACAAAACAGACTTCAGAAGAAGATCCATAAAAGATAGCCAGAAGGTTACTTCATAATACTCAAGGGAAGAATCCATCAAGAAGAAATAAACATTGTAAACATATATGCACCCAACATGAGAAAACCCAATATATAAAAAAAACCTTGGAGAACTTCAAGAAAGATATTAATAGCAACACAATTATAGTAGGGGATTTTAACACCACACTGTCAAAAATGGACAGATATTCCAAACAAAATATCAACAAAGATATTGTGGCATTGACAAAGCCCTAGATGAAATGGACTTAACTGATATAATATAGAGAGAGAGCCTTTCATTCCAAAGCAGCAAAATATACATTCTTTTCAAATGCACATGGAACATTTTCAAAGATAGATCACATGATAGGACACAAAACAAGCCTTAGCAAATTTGAGAAAATTGAAATCATATCAAGCATTTTCTCCAACCACAAGGGACTGAAACTAGAAACCAACCTCAAGGAAAAACCCCCAAAACACTCAAACTCATGGAGATTGAATACCATGCTATTAAACAATCAATGGGTCAAGAATGAGATTAGGGAAGAAATAAAAAAGTTTTTGAAAACAAATGGAAATGACCACACAACAATCCAAAACTTATGGGACACAGTGAAGGCAGTCCTGAGAGGGAAGTTCATAGAGATACAGAACTACCTAAAAAAGATAGAAACATTCCACGTAAACAACCTAATCCTACGCCTACAAGAACTAGAGGAAAAATAACAAAGACAGCACAGAGCAAGTGTAAGAAAGAAAATAACCAAGATCAGAGCAGATTTAAATGACATAGAGACTAAAAGCACAATTCTAAGGACCAATAAATCCAGGAGCTGGTTCTTTGAAAAGATAAATAAGATCAACAAGCCATTAAGTAGGCTCACCAAGAAAAAGAGAGAGAGGACACAAATAAACACAATCAGAAATGAAAGAGGAGAGATTACAACTGATACCACAGAAATATAAAGGACTGTCAGAAATTACTATGAAGGACTATATGCCAAGAAATGTGCAAACCTAGGTGAAATGGACAAATTTCTAGAAAACTATAGTCTTCCAAAACTGAATGAAGAAGAAGCAGAAAGCCTGAACAGACCAATAACAGCTGAGGAGATTGAAGCAGTAATCAGAAAGCTTCCAACACATTAAAGCTCTCAATCAGTTGGCTCACGGGAGAATTTTACAAAGCATTTAAGGAAGAGCTAACCCCCATCCTTCACAGATTATTCCAAAAAATTCAAGAAGATGGAAGACCCCCAAACTCTTTTTATGAAGGCAGCATCATCCTAATCCCAAAACCAGATAAAGACATAACAAAGAAAGAAAACTTTAGGCCAATATCACTGATGAACTTAGATGCTAAAATCCTTAACAAAATATTGGCAAACTGCATTCAGCAATACACTGAAAAGATCATACACCATGATCACTGGGATTCATGCCAGGGATGCAAGTGTGGTACAATATTCACAAATCGATAAACATAATACACCACATAAACAAAATGAGAGACAAAAATCGCATGATCATATCAATAGATGCGGAAAAAGCCTTTGATAGGTACAGCACCCATTTATGATAAAAGCACTTAGCAAAATGGGAATAGAGGGAGCATTTCTCAACATAGTAAAGGTTATATATGAGAGACCTACAGCTAACATCATACTCATTGGGCAAAAACTTAGAGCTTTTCTACTAACATCAGGAACAAGACAAGGATGCCCACTTTCACCACTCCTATTCAACATAGTACTGGAAGCCCTAGCCACAGCAATCAGACAAGAAAAAGAAATAAAAGGCATCCAAATTGGAAAGGAGGAAGTAAAACTGTCATTGTTTGCAGATGACATGATAGTGTACTTAGAAAATCCTATAGACTCCACCAAAGCACTACTCCACATAATAAATGAATTTGGCAAAACAGCAGGATACAAAGTCAATATTCAGAAATCAAAGGCTTTTTTTGTACACCAACAAAGAAATGTCAGAAACAGAAATTGGAATATATCTTATTTGATAGAGCAACAAGAAAAATAAATTACCTAGGAATATGCCTAACCAAGGAGGTAAAAGACTTGTACTCAGAAGAGTATACAACAATGAAGAAAGAAATTAAGGAAGACACAAACAAATGGAAGCATGTACCATGCTCATGGATTAGAGGAATTAACATCATCAAAATGGCCATACTACCCAAAGCAATTTATAGATTCAATGCAATTCTTATTGAAGTAAAATGACATGTTTCAAAGATATAGAACAAACATGTCAGAAATTTATACGGAACCATAAGCGACCCTGAATAGCTGCAGCAATTTTGAGAAAGAAGAACAAAGTAGGAGGCATCACAATACCTGATATCAAACTGTATTACAAGGCCACTGTAATCAAAACAGCCTGGTACTGGCATAAGAACAGACACATAGACCAATGGAACAGAATAGAGAGCCCAGAAATAAACCCAGATCTCTATGGTCAACTAATATTCGACAAAGGAGGAAGGAGCATAAAATGGAGTAAAAATAGCCTCTTCAAACAATGGTGTTGGGAGGTTTGGACAGCTACTTGCAAAAAAATGACCACCAACTTACACCACACACAAAAATAAATTCAAGGTGGATAAAAGACTTAAATATACGTCATGACACCATGAAAGTCCTAGAGGAAAACATTGGCAGGAAAATATCAGATATTCCACTCAGTAACATCTTCACTGATGTGTCCCCTAAAGGAAGGGACATAAAGGAAAGAATAAACAAATGGGACCTCATCAAATTAAAAAGCTTCTGCATGGCTAAAGAAAACAGCATTAAAATGAACAGAGAACAAAATATATGGGAAAACATTTGTCAGTGATACCTCAGACAAGGATTTGATCTCCAGATATATAAAGAACTCACATGACTCCACACCAGGAAGACAAAAAATCCAATTAAAAAATGGGCAAAAGACTTGAACAGACACTTCTCCAAGGAGGATATACAGAGGGTCCAGAGACATATGAAAAGATACTCAGCATCACCAGCCTTCAGAGAGATGCAAATTAAAACCACCACGAGATACCACTTCACACCGGTCGGAATGGCCATCGTAAACAAATCAACAAACAAGTGTTGGAGAGGAGGTGGAGAAAAGGGAACCCTAGTGCACTGTTGGTGGGATTGCAGACTGGTGCAGCCACTGTGGAAAACAGTATGGAATTTCCTCAGAAAACTAAAAATGGAACTGCCTTTTGACCCAACAATTCCGCAGCTGGGATTATACCCTAAGAATCCTGAAACACCAATCCAAAAGAACCTATGCACCCCAATGTTCATAGCAGCACAATTTATAATAGCCAAGTGCTGGAAGCAACGTAAGTGCCTATCCGTAAATGCGTAGATCAAAAAACTATGGTACATTTATACAATGGAATTCTACGCAGCAGAAAGAAAGGAGCTCCTACCCTTTGCAACAGCATGGATGGAATTAGAGAGTATTATGCTAAGTGAAATGAGCCAGGCAGTGAGGGCAAATACCATATGATCTCACCTTTAACTGGAACATAATCAACAAAAGAAAAAAACAAACAAAATATAACCAGAGACTTTGAAATTAAGAACAATCTAACAATAGCCAGAGGGCAAGAGGGAGGGGACAGTGGAGGGAAGGGTTTTCCGGAACCACTATGGGGGACACATGGACATAACCAAGGGGGAGGGTGGAAGCAAAGGAGGGAGGTAGAATTGGCTGGGGTGGGTGGGGGGGAGTGGTAGTGGGGAAATGCCAACAACTGTAATTGAACAAAAAAGTATTTTAAAAATATAAATAAATAAATATTAAAATAAAGACATAGAGAAAGATCAAAAACTATGAACAGGCATTTCTAACTTCCGGCCAAGATGGAGGCATAGGTAGACACACTGTGCCTCCTTGCACAACCAAAAGAAGGACAACAAATTTTAAAACAAAAAACAACCAGAACTGACAGAAAATCGAACCGTATGGAAGTCCGACAACCAAGAAATTAAAGGAGAAACTTTCATCCAGACCAGTAGGAGGGGCGGAGAGGACTCGCGCGGCGGGTTGGCGGCTGGTGGATCTGGGAAAGGTGCGGCTGGCTGGGAGAGGTGGCGGCTGCAGACCGGGCGTTCCACTCCCTCATGAGGATAAACCAGGAGGAACAACTGGGGAGCGAGACAGACCCCGCAACCCAGAGTTCCAGCTGGGGAAATAAAGCACCAAAGCCTCTGATTGAAAACTCCTGTGGCAGTTGAGGCGGTGGCAGCGGGAGAAGCTCCCGGCCTCACAGGAGAGCTCATTGGAGAGACCCACAGGGTCCTAGAGCGTACACAGCCCTCCCACTGGGAATCAGCGCCAGAGGGGCCCAATTTGACTGTGGGTAGTGCAGAAAGTGATGGAAAACTGGCAGAGAGCGGAGCAACTGCCATTGTTCCCTCTCGGTCCCCTCCCCCACAAACAGTGTCACAACGCAGTGATGTGGCCGCCCAGTCCTGGTGAACACCTAAGGCTCCACCCCTTACTACATAACAGGTGCGCCAAGACAACAAAAATGGCCCAAATGAAGGAACAGATCAAAGCTCCAGAAAAAATACAACTAAGAGACGAAGAGATGGCCAACCTATCAGATGCACAGTTCAAAACACTAGTAATCAGGATGCTCACAGACTTGGTTGAATTTGGCAACAAATTAGATAAACAAATGAAGGCTACAATAAGGGAGATGAAGGAAAATGTACAGGGAACCAACAGTGATGGGAAGAAAACTGGGACTCAAATCAATGGTGTGGACCAGAAGAAAGACAGAAACATTCAAGCACAACACAATGAAGAAACAAGAATTCAAAACAACGAGGAAAGGCTTAGGAACCTTCAGGATGTCTTTAAACGTTCCAATATTCGAATCATAGGGGTGCCAGAAGGAGAAGAGGAAGACTAAGAAATTGAAAACTTATTTGAACAAATAATAAAGGAGAACT
>VMDR010029128.1:0-12871 GCA_007922815.1 Macrotus californicus | reverse complement strand
AGCAGCAGAGTAAGGCAGAGAGTTACCTACAAAGGAGTTCCCATAAGACCCTCAGCTGATTTCTCAGAAGAAATTGCAGGCTAGAAGGGACTGGCAAGAAGTATTCAAAGTGATGAAAAGCAAGGACCTGCAACCTGGATTACTCTATCCAGCAAAACTATCATTTAGAATGGAAGAGCAGATAAAGTGCTTCCCACAGAAGCTAAAGTTAAAGAAGTTCATCATCACCAAGGCATTATCACAGGAAATGTTAAAGGGACTTATTTAAGAAAAAGAAGAACAAAACCACAAACATTAAAAAGGCAACAAATTCACAACTATCAACAACTGAATCTAAAAAAAAAAAAAAAAACTAAGCAAACAACCAGAACAGGAACAGAATCATTGGTATGGAGGTCATCTGGAGGGTTTCAGCTGGGAGGGGGGAGAGGGGAGTGAGGGAAACGGTGCAGGGTTAAGCATAACCGGTAGGAACAAAACAGGGTGATGTTAAGAACAGGATAGGAAATAGAGAAGCCCAAGAACTTATACACATGACCCATGGACATGAACTAAGGTGGGGATTACTGGAGGGAATGGGGGGACTGGGCAGAGGGAGACAAAGGGAGAAAAATTGGGACAACTGTAATAGCATAATCAATAAAATATACTTAAAAATATACAATAACAAAACCCATCAAGCTAACACTTAGCCTTTTGGGCTGGCAATGATTTAAAAGACTGACAATATTCGGTATAGGCATAGGTTTGGAGAAACTGCCATACAGATTTCCTGATATTAAATATATGAATTGCTACAATCTTTTCCAATAGTAACTGCTAATGTGTACAATGTTTTTAAAAATCCAAGTATGCTTGGAACTAGCAAATCCGCATTAAGTACTTAGCCTCAGAAAACGAGACAAGTAATGAAGAGGTTTCATTACAGTGCTATATATACTAGCAAAAGAAGTGGGAAAAATCTTGATATAAAGCCAAAGGAGACTCATTAAGTAAATTGTTGTAAGTTCACATGTCTCATACTAATTACAAAATGGCAGCAGCTGTTAAGATGATGATTAATATTTCCTGATAGTCACATATGACAGAAGCAGGTTACAAAATCTTATGTGTAGAAGACTGATGTCACCAAGATGGCCATATAAATCATTCCCAACTTTTGCCCCCTACCAGAAGAAAAACAACTAACAACTATTCATGAATAAGACACTCCTAAAAAATCCTAGAACACAGGAGTGAGGCTGAAGCATCCCCTGTACCACAGAGACCAAGAGAAACCACTGTAGAGGGATGATGGATGCTAACTAAATCTGTCGTGGTAATCATGTCACAACATTTGCAAGTCAAGTCATTATGCTGCACACCTGAAACTTATACAGTGCTGTGTGCCAATTACATCTGAATAAAAAAAGGGGTGATCCTATGTGTGGAATTCTCCCATTTCTTTTTTTTTTTTTTGCTAACTATATATATTTGCATAGGAAAGAACCCACTAAAATGTACACCAAATCATTGGTTGTAAGTCGGTGGTGAATATCAGGGATGTTAATTTTTGCCTGTTATCTTGGCTTGTTTATATTTCCTTTAATTATATTTTTCTGTATTTTGAGGATGGAAGAAGGAGCCATGTGCCAAGGAATTTAGCTCCTGAAGCTAGAAGAGGCAAGAAAAAGATTCTGCCTTAGAACCTCCAGAAGGAATGCACCTTGCTGACACCTTGATTTCTGATGAATGACACCTTGAAACTGATGTCAGACTTCCGACCTCTGTCTTTTTAAGCCATCGAGTTAGTGATGACTTGTTACAGTGGCCACAAGAAATAAATATGTCACCTCATCTGGAAGTTTCCACTTGAAAATTGTGTCCTCTGCTGCAGCTGCCTCAGAAGAAGCCCCCTCCTCTGAAAAGAGTAAATAGAGATAGGTATCCTCTCAGGACTGTCACTAGTGTGGCTACAGGTTATTGAACTAAGCCTTTGTGTGAAGAAAATCGGGCCATTCCTCAGGGCTTTGCAGCCCTAAGCCTGAATTCACAGGGGAAGCCAAGTTCAGGCCTGTGTGAGACCTTGGCAAGCATAAGCCAAGGCAAGAAGCTTCAGAGTTACCACCTTGCAGATCTGTGGACAGGGGCTAGGCCTGGGTGGAGCTGAGTGAACACTCAAGGTCAGGGCCCCAGAACTATCCCTGATCCCCACACAGCCCCCTAAAAGAGACCACCCACCTGGGAAGGCGAGGAGGCCATGAGGAGGCCAGTGTGGTCCTTCCTCTCTCTGCCAACAGGAGGCTCCAGAGGCCACTTGCATCCCTCAACATGACCCAGGGAAAAATTGGAACAACTGTAATAGAATAATAATTTTAAAATATGATTTTTAAAAATGGAACAAACACCTCCAGATCTTCACCAAGCTCCTGAGCTTCCTGCCCTGGAGAAAGAGATCAATGAGATCAGCCACTGCACTGCACCCCTTGGTGACTGACCATTTTCTTTAGGGAAGACGGCACACCTTCCTATGTGGAGGCCATGGCCATAATAAATATCCATTTCTAGATAGAAACAGCTGATTTCTCCTTAATTTATTGAACACCAGTCACTGGGTACCAGCTGTGGGCCAGGCTTGCCTCCGTTCCCTCTGCTCACATTTCTCCCGTTTTCAGTTCATCCTCACCTCCCCCCATCTCCTCACAAACCCTAGCTGTGTTATGACCCAGTTTAGCCCTTTTCCACACCTCCTGTGGCTGAGCCCATCACATCCAGCCCACACCCCCATGGGCTCAGAGTTTCCTGATAGGCCTTTCACTCACAGCCTCAGCCCCTTTCAAGCTGGTCTCATGGTCATCCATGGTAATTTTGCTTCTAGTCTGAGACCTGCGCTGCCCACCTGGACTATAGCTACAAGTTGAGTAAGGAAGGGAGTCTTTGCAGCAGCACTGGATGGCACGACTTTGCCATCAATTAGCAAACAGATACTGAGCACCCACTATATGCCAGGCACTGGAGGCTCAAGACTGAACATGGTAGGCACCATCCATTTCCTCATGAAACTTATGGCCTAAAGGACTTTCATTAGAACTTCCCCAAGTCTCCCTCCTTGTCTGGGTTGGTCCAAATGGCCTGAATCTGTGTGGAAAATTCACACAATAAAAATCATCTTCTTAGAAGATAGTAACATTCTTTTGTGTTATGACTTCCAGTTTCCACGTGCACTGTCACATTTGACTTCAGAACAGCAGTGCTTGGGATTGACAATAACTTTCCAGTACTGTAGTCAGTGGAGCCCCACCTCCGGATGAAGGAGAGATGCAGGGAGTTAAAACACAAGCAGGGCAGCCATTTCTTTGTGGATGACATACAGGATACCCTATGGGTATAAAATTCAGCATAAACTCTGACATGGAAGAAATGCCACATTTCCTTATCCTCCTTAAATCTCACCCGATCAGGCAGGCTCCCATGGTGCCAGAGAAAATGAAGAACAGCCTCCAACCCACAGGCTGTCATGGGTACTGTTACATCCTTCATTTCCAAGCCCACGGGGACCCTCGAAGTCATCCAGCTCTTAGCTTGTAGGCCTCTCGTGTGGGTGTGGTATGAGACTCTTTGTTAACACTGGCTCCCCCTGTGTCTGGGTCAGTCCAGCCAGGCATGCCGGGCAGCCATCCCTTCCAAGGTCTTGATGCCCATCTGGAATACTGCTTTGGAGCTAAGTTCAGCGACAGTTGCAGATGAATACTCCCCAACCAAAACACACACACCAACACCAAACTCATTTTTAATCGGGGGAAGTATCTCCTTCTGGGTTCCCGTCACCCTCGAAGGTGTGTCTTCTCACATCTTGTAGCCCACAGAGACCTCTGTAACAGAATATCTTAATGACCTTGGCCACTTTTGTATTGAGGGGAGAAAAGCTGACTTCACACAGCTTCTGTTTGAGTGCTGAAAATCCCAAAACAAAGATGTACCAAGATCATGCTGGGAAAGGGAAAACAAGGATCAAAACAAACAAAATTATGCAACTGTACACACAGGCAGACACAAATACATATGCACACGTACATGTGTGCATGTGATTATAGAAAACGTATACATAAATAAAAATATGTACGCCCGTGTCTACATACATATTTATAAATATAAATATAGGTATAAATACAGATATATGATTTCAAAAAGCTACACTGACACATACATAATCCATTCAAGGGAAGGTTTCTGTTGTTAACAATGTTTTAAAACCCTCATAGCCCAATCTTCTTCTGTTAGATGAGAATGATAAGGCCCAAAAATTAGCAACTGAGCCACATAATAACTGACCAGGAGCCCAAGGCTCCTGACGCCCCCTCCCAGGTCAGGTCTCTTCCAACTGAGAGACAAAAACCTCAAAATCGCCAAGGGCCTTAAAAATCATTTTATGCCCACACCCCTGATGACATTTCAGAGCCCCGACTAAGAGGTTTTCCAGCTTCTGTTGCAACAATTCCCTGGGCTACCTGAGCAGCCATTCCAAAAAACTCTAACAGAACACTGTTTTTGCTGAGCTAAAATCTGCCTGCTGTGGCTTCTACCGCTTCCCAGAGTGGTATAAAGGACTATGTGCAGTTTAGCAGGCATGTGTTCTGTGTGTACACATTTCTGTAACCATGTGACCTTGGACACATGACTTAATATCTCTGAGTCCATTTCATTTGAAAATATGATTAATGATAATGTCCATGCAGAACGTGGAGAATTCAATGAGATAACACACGTAGATTTTATGTGTTCTGGAACATAGTATGGTGCGGATTCATATTAATGCCTTTGCTTCCCCTCTTCCCTGACTTTCCCCACACTGTACTTGTGTTTAAAAAAAAAAACAAAACAGCTCCCAAATGACAGCCTCAAATCATTTAAAGAGAGCTAGGATGCACACTCACTGCCCAGCTGGTCTTCCCTCTACATGAGTCAGCTGGGAGCTAATTTGTCAATGGAAACCCTCTCCTCTGGGACACTCAGCAGAGTCCATGGTGAACACCCTCTTACGCTAAGACTTTCTTTCCTTTATCTGTTATATCTCTATAAGGTCAGCAAAAAAGCCTGACCTTCTGCCCTTGTGAGACTGTGACAAAAGTGAGATTTCTGGAAGAAAGGGGCCAAGTCATAGACACAAACCAATGCAAATCCCACTGATTCTGGTCCCCATTATCTCCTCAGGAATTATCAAGTACCACTTATGAGTTGATATTCATATGTAGGTATTTAAAATACTGGTAGCTGTACAGCCAAAGTCAGCATATCGTGCCAAAGGAGGCCAGAAAGCTGACTCCTCAAAGCCTCCAGGGCTTAGTTCAATGCCTTAATCAACCAATCTTTGTCCAGTAGCAAATGGTCCTCAGTCCTCTAGGCTTAGAAACCTGAGACAAAGGAACATAAAATATGTCTAGAGAAGGGGTGTCCAACCTGTGGCCTGCAGACCACACACAGCCCAGGATGGCTGTGAATTAGGCCCAACACAAAATCATAAATTTACTTAAAACATTATAAGATTTTTTTGTGATTACTATGTTACAATGTATTTAATGTATGGCCCAAGACAACTCTTCTTCCAGTGTGGCACAGAGATGCCAAAAGGTTGGACACCCCTAGAGAGTTTTATAATCACATACTGGAGGTGCTGGCAAATGATTAAGCATAGAGAATACAGAGAGAATAATATAGATGTTATCACAGTAAATCATCCTGCCACAGTTCCACCAGGAAAATGCTCTCAGGGGCCCAGCAGTTTACTGCGATACCTGATTTCCCCTGGGCAGATTTTGAAGGGGTGGCTGGGATGGTCCAGATCTTGTGCTTTGTTCACATATGGTTCCAGTGTTGCTTCCTGGTATTTGGTCAGAAACAGAGGAACTTAACAGCAGTGGGGTATCTACAGCTAGGAGATATCACATCAAGATTGGGGGACAGCTAAGGATGTATCCCTAGGTGTGAATTAGATTTACTGAACACAACACTTTGTCACATCTGCCCTGAACTGTGAAATAGAAAGAAACACCCACAGGTTCTGCAGTCACATACTAGCAGTTTGGGTAAATGATTCAGCTGCATCCCTCTCACCTACCCCAAGCCAAACCATTGGCCACAGACGTGGTAAAAAATGCACACTCTAAGCGAGATGGGAAGACAAAGAACTCATTCACTCAAGAAGGGTGAGGTGTAACCTTCACGCCTTCTGGGAACTAAATGCTTTGAGGAAAAGAAACGGCTTTGGTGGACAAAGTTCCTGAGAAGATAAAGATCCTTAGGTTGGGGGTGGAGGTTAAGGAGGGGGATGTTGAGTGTGATCCAAGATCACATCAAAGGCAACATCACAACCCAAAACATTGCTCCATTCCACCTTGCTCCCATCCAGAAGTTCAGTCAATACCAGTTGATTTTAGAGGGGTCTCTATTATTATACCTAATCCCAGTTTGGTGGGGGTGGGCACACTGTTTTTACCCAAGCCCACTTCTCCTCCCCCTTTCTCTGTAGTCCTCTCTCTACTCGGCACCCCAGACACTTACCCACTCCAGAGTTTTATTGATTACCCCCAATCCTGCTCTTTGTTAGTAGCTGAGCAACAGAAAAAATTAAAGGGTGTTCTAGTGGATGCCAGAACTCTGGAAATCTCGTAGGTGTACATCTGTCCTATAGACAGTTTCCTTTCCCCATTCCTGCCCTCTGTCCCCCACCCTGACAACTACAGAGGCCAAGTGGAAGGACAATCTTCCCCACTTCAACACATAACCTAGGTTCTCCTTCACTGGTAGGTCTCTCTCTCAAAACTCTTTTTGATGTCATGTAAACACTCCAGATATTCTGACTGTCATTTTAGCCTCCTGATAAGAATGCAGAGATAACCCCTAACTGAGGCAGAAATCTCTTCTCAACAACACAGCTGAGTCTCATGGTCAAAGGAAATCAGCCATGTTCTGGCTCCTTATGCCTATAGGTTCTGATTCTAGGCGTAACCTAAGGGAATGATCAGGCTCAGGGAAACTGGTTTATAGCAGCAGCTTCAAATGTCATATATGAGTGTGGGCATGTCATGTTATTGGACCATTGTCATTGCCTACAGGGAATGGCCCTGACCATTTACAATGGTCAGGTGAGAGGCTAAGATTGCCCATCATGGGCCAAGCATGACAACCTCCTGCATGTTGGGGAAGAACATCAGCAGATAAAAGATAAGAGCAAAGGGAATATGTGATCCAAAGGAACTTTTCCATCACAATATGGTAGCCACTGAGATACCTTTTTTTTCTAAGAGAACTGGTGTCCCAAGTTGGAAATATGGACAGAAACTTTCATTCTTCAACACCCCTTTAATTTTTACTCAAATTTCTTGAACAATAACAGAAATGATGATGTAGAGCTGTGGATAAGATCACAGACTATGGAATCGCATTCTTGCATTCTAATCACTGTTCCCCTACACTCTTAAGTGGTGAGTGATATACAACAAACTCCTCACCTTCTTAATAAGGTCTTAGCTTTCTCATTTGTGAAATGAAAGAAATATCAGTAGCCAATTTAAAAGGTGGAAGTGAGGATAAACAGTCAGAAATTAATAAATATTAGCCAGCTTTAAGATGTTTGATATCATTTTCTCATCTGTTCAAAGAACTGATTAATCATATATTATTTTCCAGATATGTATTTATTACTAATTTTACTAAGACAAAGATTCTTAAAATCACAAGTCACAAATGAACTTTACCATCTTTTAGTTTGACTCAACTTTGGTCACATCTAGAAAGAAATCTAGTCTCTCCGGTGAATCTTTTCCCAGGTGAGGCTCTTTCTTAGGAAGGTACTTGTTTCACATTCTTTTCCAATTGTCTACCACCTCAGTAAGCTTTCCTTTCCCTTAAATTAGTATTACTACTTCCAGATTTGGGAGGATTTTCCTACATGGCCTTGGCCAGTTGACTAGCCATTGAAGTTAAAAGAAAATTCTCCCTGAACTCCCCAATCTTTCATTCTCAGCCTCCTTATCATAGCATGTCAAGGTGGTTATGTTCAGGTATGTCCCAGACAAGATCTTGAGAAGCCAGTCTAAATAGTGAGGGAGACAGGAATGAGGATGGTGAGAAAGGTCAACATTTCTCCAAAGAAGATATACAAATGACCAGCACACACAAGAAAAGATGTTAAACTTCATTAGTCATTAAGAAAATGTAACCCAAAACCACAAGGAGATACCACTCCACACCTACCAGGATGGCTATAATGAAAAAAACAGAAAAATAACAAGTGTTGGTGAGGATGTGGAGAAATACAAGCACTTGTGCATTGCTGGTAGGAATATGAAATGGTGCCACCACTGCAAGAAACAGTCTAGTGGTTCCTCAAAAATTGAACCATAGGATTTCCATCTGACCCAGCAATTCCAGTCCGAGGTATAGAGCCAAGACAAATGAAAACATATCATCCACACTGAAGTTTTTACACAAATACTTATAGGAGCATTAGTCGTAATGGCCAAAAGGTGGAAACAACGCAAATGTCTAGTGACAGATAAATGGATAATTGGGATAAACACACACAAAAAAAATGGAATATAATTTAGCCATTAAAAATACTGATACATGCTACAGCTTGAGTGAACCTCAAAATCATCATGCTAAGTGAAAGAAGCCAGTCACAACAGGTCACATATTGCATGATTCCTTTTATATGAAATATCCAGAATGTGCAAATCCATAGAGGCAGAAAGGAGGTCAGTGGTTGCCTGGGGCTGGTGCTTATGGAGTGGGGGTGCTGGGGAGGAGATTTGTGAGAGAGGGAGAGTAGCAAGTGATTAAGTACCCATTAATTTGGTGGTGCACAAAACTTAATGGGACCACAACTTAACGAGTACGGGCAAAATGTTCTTCTGGGGTCATGAGAAAGTTTTGAAACTAGGGAGAAATGATGACTGCACAACGTTCTGAATACACTAAATGCCACTGAATTGTACACTTTAAAATAATCGATTTTGTTATGTAAAATTCACCTCAATGTCTTAATCATTTTTTATTGTTATTCTATTACAATTGTCCCAATTCTCCCCCTTTGCCATCCTCCACCTCACCTCAATTTTTAATTAGGTCATAATACAATCTTCTGTTTAACATAACCCCCTTTTATTTTTTAAAAATTCGGATATACATGAGAGTAAAATATGTTAGTACTTACTTCAATACATTGAGGATGGTTATCACTGAATTATATGAAATCAGGTCATTTTCATTGTTTTCTCCATGATTAAATTATTTTTAAACTTTTCTAATAATTTCAAAAATTACATGTAAATTTTTTAATAAGTAGGAAACAGAGGCTATAGTAGTATGAATAATAGCTTTATAAGATATGGCAGAAATTCTTATGTTACAGGGTTAAGTGAAAATAAAAGAAAATGTTATTGTATATATTATATGATCCCAAGTATTTAAAATACACTTCTTATAGTAACACTCTGACTGTGGGAGATGAGAAAATGAGTAACATTTTTTTCTACTTTCCAAATTTTCTAAATGAACAGATATTACCACTATAATCAGAAAGATAATTTTATTTTTAAAATGTCTACTACTAAGCAAGCTGAGTTCAAATAAGAAGAGGTTTGGAATGTACGTGGCATGACAAGGAAGATGTTTACATTGAAATGATGTATTTTGATACATAATATTCCTCAGAGAAAAATTGTAAAGTACAGAAAAGGCAAAATGGACATTTAAATTACCAGATTCTACCCACTAAGAAATACTTTAGTTGATCTTTGAACAGAACTGGGCACAGGTTGTTTAGAAACAGTGGTCCTTCATGTCCATTACAGTATAGTGAGGTCATCAGCATGGTTTGATTAGCACGTGTGAGCCTATCAGGTGCAAAGCCTGCTATATCAAAAGTATGTCTCTTTGAAGAGGGAACAGAGAATACTAAAAGGACAATTATTGGACTTTGGTTGCTGAGCATGGTTTCCCACGTCGCATGATATCAACAATTTAGTACTCAGAACCTCCTTTGGGGAAACAGCCCTTTCCAGTCTTAGTTCATGTGATTTGGATGAGACTGACCCCAGCCAACCAAAGTAAGAATGACCTAGGCTTAAGTCAATCAGCAGAATGAACTTTAAGGGCCACAATGATTCATTACTTTAGGCCAATACATGTCAAGTGCAGTACTTTTGTTTAAAATATTGACAAGAACCCTGGCCAGTGTGGCTCAGTTGATTGGAGTGTCGTCCTAGAAACCTAAAGGTCTTGGGTTTGATTCCCAACAGGGCACATGCCTGGCTGGGCTGAGGGTTTGATCCCCAGTCAGGGTTCGTATGAGAGGCAACCAATCGCTGTCTCTCTCTCAATGTTTCCTTCTCTCTCTCCTTCCCTTCCCCTCGCTCTAAAATCAATAAGCGTCTCCTTAGATGAGGATTTATATATATACTACTCTGAGCATTTGTAAATTAAAGGGAGATGTTAAAAATCCCCTCAGAAAAAAGCTGTGATGATGATCGGGTCGATATATCAGTTTCATAGGTGGAGGCTGTGCTCTGTTACTCCCTCGTACATCCCTCTGCTATGGCCCTTCCCATACAGTAGTCTGCTCCCTGACGTTTCTGTCTCCCCCACCAGATGGTCAGCTCTCTAAAGCAGCGATTTTCAACTGGTATGCCTCAAGAATTTTGAAGACATGCAATACCTCATTATTTAGTCAGGGGCACTGACCTCTTTTTCTTTAGATCGTTAAATTAAAAAATGACAACAGCCAACACGACAACAGCCAACACAGCAACAGCCAACCAGTGTGACTATCCTGTGTTGAACCATAAATATATAGGTCATATAAAGGCATTGCATCTTATTGGTCATATTGCATAATAAGGTTTCATCTGATTGGTTAATTCTTTGTACCAAAAATCCTGATATACAAGCATAGGCACCTGATTTTTTAAAAAATCTCTTTGTAGCAAGAAGAGTAGGTAATGACTATTTTTTTTTGTAAATCAAAATTATACCTATCTTTCATCAGATGGGCAAAACATTTATTTTTTGTTATGCCACAGAATTTTAGTAATTAGTTTATGTGTGCCATGAGATGAAAAAGGCTGGAAATCACTGCTCTAAAGGAAGAAGATACATCTCCAATATGTTTGGCTATAGCACAGAGAAGGGCATAAACACATATGTGTGAAAGAAATTATTCTGATGAAGTTAGTAGTGTGGAAATGAGGCACTGACGTTTCTGTCACTAGGGACTCAAGTTTCTGGGCTCCAGTACCTCTACTGGTAAATACCACATCCTACAGTCCCCACTGTGTACCCTTGGGTTCCTACTCTGGGCTAGAATGAGGTGTCTGCTCTGACTCATCAGCTGTGGGTCCTGATGTGGTCACTTCCTCCTTCTCACAAAACCACCCAGAGAACATCATCAGGCAGGAGGTGTGGAGGTGGAGAAGCTTTCAAAGAAAGCCTTCTAGGATGAATCACTACAAAACCAGAGGGGAACTCAGGTCACCAAGCCCTCCTGCACCTCTTTCCTCCTGGGGGCTAAAAGGCAGCACAGAAAAACACCAGAAGCTCCAACCTGGGCAGCCTTCCTGCGAGGATGCGGCTACTCCTGCTCCTATACCTGCTGGCCTTTTTATTACTTCCTGAGGCAGAGGCAGGTAAGTGACCTTCCCTATCCTCACAGGCCCAATCCAGCCCATAGTGGTCCCACACTCCTGTCCCTTCTGTACACTCTGATCCATCTATCCACCAGAAATGTTCTGAAGTCCAACTCCCTTCCCATCTCAGATCCCCAAGCATGATACCAGATAAGCTACAGGCAGAAATGACAGGGCAGAAGGCTATTCTCAAGAAAACCCAGTGGGCACAATCCCCTTGTCCCCCCAGGCCCTACCTTTCCATCTAGAGAGTGGAACTTTCCTAGAAGTACATGGAAGAGGGTAGGAAACTGCAGAGGCTTCCATGTCTGTGATGAGACAGGTGCTCTCCTTAGGGTCTGCTTAGGAGAGAAGCCCAGAGCTCAGCATACCCCACAGTTGCTGGTGTCACTGTTCCCAACACAGAAGATTGCTATTGCCTTTGCTCCGTCCCAAGGCCCCTCAGTCCCTTTCTCCAGCACTGTTCTTCCCAGGCCCTTAGCAGTTCCCCTCTTTAAAGGATGAGCCACTGTGGTTGGTAACCCCTCTGCTCTCCAGAACCCCACAGCACTGGCCTTACCAACCTTTCTCCAGAGGCCCGTTGAAGCCCATTCCTGCAGGCAGCCAACAAACCCTTAGCGGGCACTCACTACACGTCAGGCGCTATGACATACTTGGCAACATCTAGATCCCCAAA
The DNA here is from genome assembly GCA_007922815.1 of Macrotus californicus. Classification (NCBI taxonomy): domain Eukaryota; kingdom Metazoa; phylum Chordata; class Mammalia; order Chiroptera; family Phyllostomidae; genus Macrotus; species Macrotus californicus. The sequence goes on along the minus strand of VMDR010029128.1, from coordinate 532 downwards.
CTTAAGTCCTGGCCACTGCAAAGTGGCACTGTCCTGAACATCACGGCACCACAGGGGCCTGAGAAACTCACATGAAGCCAAGAGAAGTCAGGAGAGGAATTTTCAGGAGCCTCTAGACCTTCACTGTCCCTAAGACAGATATGTTCACCTCCAACTAAGGCCCCTCCCCATACCCTTTCAGCTCCAGGCCAGCTCAGGCGCCCATGTGCCTAACAGTTCTGAGTCATCAAGCAGATGCCTGCCTGATAAACTCAGTGAACAGACTTCTCCTTCAGGGGGGATCATCGGGGGACATGAAGCGAAGCCCCACTCCTACCCCTACATGGCCTCCCTGAACATTCAAGAAGAAAAGAAGAAGAGATGTGGCGGTGTCCTTGTGCGGAAAGACTTTGTTCTGACAGCTGCTCACTGCAATGGAAGGTGAGGGGCAGCAGCCAGCCTACATTCCCTGAGACCCCTACAGAGACCCCTGTCCTTTATCCCAGGAGCTGCAGCCCAGGGCAGTTCCCCAGGCCCCTGGGAACTCAAGCCC